>JBBMJZ010000081.1:9054735-9075446 GCA_037833815.1 Zingiber zerumbet | reverse complement strand
GGGTCAACCAGGTCAACCTTGACCTAAGGTTGCACCAACAAGTTCGTCGTGATCACCAGTACTTGGTGGTAATTACGGTTAACCGTTGTATCATGGGAAACAAACGACCCTAGTAAGCCTCAAAGCACAGCCGGAGGTGGGGCAAATCTGTTTCAAGTAAACTGTGACTCTCACAGGTCTCGGTCCTTTTTCCTGCTCAGCATCAAAGCCGACCGGCCACTCAGCGTCAAAGCCGACCGACCACGCAGCGTTAAAGCTGACCGGCCACTCGCTCGGTCTCTACGTCTAGTCAGCCTCTCCGTTCTCCCGACCGGCCAGTGTGCTTCGCCCGACCTGTCTGCTTCGCCCGACTGGCTTGTCTGGTTCGCCCAACCGGCCTGTCTGCTTCACCCGACCGACTTGTCTGCTTCGCCCAACCGGCCTGTCTGCTTCGCCCGATTGGCTCGCTCGGCTTGGCTCTCTCCTGGCCTATCTGTTCGCCCGGCTGGCATCTCGCCCGGCCGACCTCTCGCTTCAGCAGTCTGTTCACCCAACCGGCCTCTCACCCAATCGACTCTTTATCTGGCCGAACTTGCTCATCCTTACTACCCGATCAGACAATCTACTGCTTGCCCACCCAACCATTAAGTCTGCTCCGGATCCTACTGGTCATTCGGCAACACAGACCCGCTGCTCAGCCAGTCTGCCCGCTCGACGACTTTGTCGCTCTGTCACTCTTCGGCACGTAGCAGAAACCAGTCCCTGCTAGCAATCTGAGATTATCCGCTCAGGTCATCTCGACTGTAAGTTGAATTTAATTCAATATAGTTTAAATTCAGCTAATACCCCATAAATCTCCGGCAATAGATTGTTTCTTCCAACAACATGAAGTATAAGGTGAAATGCTTCAAAATTAGATTGATTACATGGAAAATATAAATTGCAACTAAATATTAATTAATCTAGGAAATAAACTTTTACTACTTAGGAAAAGATGAAGATACATAATACTCAAACTATATTTCAAGCTAATCAATTACAAATTATCATTTAACACCCCCTCTTAATTTGTAATCTTCATAATATCCTTGAATAGTTGAAGCTTTTCAATAGATACCATCTTGGTAAGAACATCTGCCGGCTAATTTGTGGTCTTGATAAAGATCAAATAAATTTTCTTCTTTGGAAACATATCACAAATATAATTATGCTACAACTCTATATGTTTTAATCTTGCATGAAAGATTGGATTTTTGGTCATTAAAATTGCAGATTGATTATCATAGCAAATAAGAGTAGGATATGCACCTTTTTTATAGTAAATAAGCAAAAGGTAAGCCTAGTAGGTGAAGTAAACTTACCAGATTAAGGGTAAGGTTGCATGTTTGTGTATGTTTGGTTGTTTTGTAGGAACCTGGAGCTGAAAGCAAAATAGAGAGAAGACAAATACAAATGGGTGAACCGGACATGATTGGGGTCAAATCAGACCCAAACTGGTTCAATAGACCGAACCAGCGGTTTAGTAGATCGATTGGGCTTGGTCCAAATTACTGAGTTGTGAAATGTTGATATGGAAGATGATGTGGTAAAAGATCTAGTTTATCTTTATGATTTGGATGATGATAAGGATAAGCCAGATGAAGCGGATAGAGATAAGACTTGATCCATATATTGCTTTATCCAGATATGCTTCATCTAGATATAACTTCATCCAAATAAGAGTTGATCCAAATAAGGATTTAATCTAACTCTATAAATGGAGATGAAGACTCTATGTTCAAAACACCACTTCTTCTACTACTCATATTCCGTGTGCTCAAAAGGAAGGTTACAACGCGAAGTTTTGCTACTGAAGAAGCTCTAGGAAGGGTGCGTTGCGTTCAGGACTTCCGGATCGACTCAGCAAAGTTTTTATTTGTATTTATTTTATTACAAGCTGTATTTACTTTCATTCTTTTATGCTTGTATTTGATAAACTGTAAGACGAGTTTCTCCACCTCTTGAAAGTTTTCAGAAGGGAGACCACTAGTGGACTCACGCTTGACTGTGTAGGACTTACTTACTGACCCCTGGGGGGTTGGGAACCAAGTAAATCCCGCGAGTATTATTTTTCCTGTACTTTCTTTTATATTCCGCTGCTACTAATGACTTTGATAGAAAGAACAGACGAAATCAAAAAGAAAGCGACAAGTCAAGATTCACCCCCCCCTCGATCGCACCGATCCTACACTTTCATAGTAGATTGTCTAGTTAAACAATTTAAATAGATTTAGTTAAACTCTTATCAACTTATTTTAAAATAGATCTAGGTGGGCAGACCTGCCTGGGCCTGGGATCTGCATGGGTCAGCCCATGGTGTGCGTTGATTAGCCTACACGTTGACAAAAAAATATTATTCTAAAATGTAAAACTAAAGTGGAAAACACAATAGGCCTGTGGGCTTGGCCCACCTAATCCACAATTCAAACTTAAAAAATTCAACCTTTTCTATATATTTTTTTTATTTTTTGACGGGCTCGTGGGCTGGCCCGATGATGAGGGAGAAGAAACTCCGGGTGCGACGTTCAAATTAGAGGTTTGTAGAGAAAAATATAAGAAGATAATTTATAAACAAAGAGGAGCCGAGCCGCCTCTAGGTTTTAACAAAAATAATTTTTATATTCAAATCAAAATCAAATTCAACACATTTTTACAATAGTCCTACCCTATCTTTAAATAACCTAAGAAATAAGAAAAAATTGTAAAAAAAGAAAACTAATCCTAAAAAAGGAGATAAAATCTAAACTAACTTTTAAAAAAGAAAATTAATCCTAAAACTTTAAAATAAATAAAATAAAAAGTTAAAAAACTAAATCTAGAGTTTTGATGACCTAGTTAGTTGATTCCGTCTTATCTAGACTTAATCATCTTCCTTGTAAGTAATCTCAATCATCCTTCTTCAAGACCCAAAAGGGAGGTTGGTAGCCTCGTTTCTTCTCATTATAGCTCAAAGGGGAACATAATTATATCGGAGGACATAAATTAGTTGTGCTGTCGGATGCTCCTGCATCAGACGCCCCAACTTGAAAATAACTTGTCCTCAAGTTCATGGTAGTGTCTTCAGGATCAAAAGACTTCAAGTGCTCGTTATACTGGATCTCTAGTTCACTTGGTCTCATCTTTGTCATAAATTGGATCATTGATAATTTTGGTCTTATCATCCATATCTTTCTAAAAAAAAAAATCAAATTAAAATAAAATAACTTACGACCTTTAAGATCTCGGGCACTATGATCTCAATGAGAGACTTCCTTAGTCGGAACCTGTCTGTCATGATCTTGACCAATTACCTTAATATCTTTAAGATCTTGACCCATTAGAAGCTAGGATAATTCCATGACTTGTCTCTATAGATCTTCGATAAGCTCATAGGGTATACTTCGATCTTGGTGCGATACTTCCTCAACCAAACCTATCTTTCACAACCACGACCATGGCCATGATGATCATCTATGGATCTATGGATCTAAGGATTTGATATCATCTATGAATTAGAGGTTTGCAAAGAAAGCGTAGAAAGAGGGGGGATTCACCAATGAAGTGGAGACACCTCTAGGTTTAAAAGAAAATAATTTTTATATTCAAATGAAAACAAAACTCAACGTATTTTTACAAGAGGTCTAACCCATTTTTAAATAGCCTAAGAAATAAGAAAAAGTCTCAACAAAAAAAAAAGTAAAAGAAACTAATCCTAAAAAATGGAGATAAAATCTAAATTAACTTTTAGAAAAAAATTAATCCTAAAAATTTAAACAAATAAAAAAAATGAAAAACTAAATCTAGAGTTTTGATGACCCAGTTAGCCTATTCTATCTTATTTAGACTCCGAATAGAGTACAATCATGTCAGGAGGCCACGAGCTAATTATCTTCCTTGTAAGTAGTCTTGATCGTCCTTCTTCAAGACCCAAAAGGGAGGTTGGTAACCTCGTTTTCTTCTCGTCATAGCTCAAAGGGGAATATAACTGTATCGGAGGGCATAAATTGGTTGTGCTACTGGATGCTCCTCCATCACTCGCTTAACCTGCAATTCGCCTTAAGTTGGGATGAGAATTTCCCAATCCACCAGGATGGTGCCCTGGCCCGCCCCGCCCACCATATGATGGATTTTTGGTGGCTCGGTGATGTGTGTATTTCGTATGTGTTTTTAAGCATTGTTTAGCATACATTCTGTTATATTTCATGAGCATATTCCCATTTTTATATCTTCCTTTTAACTTGTTTTACTCTTTTACTCTCTTTGTTCAAAGACCTACTTGTTACTTGTTTTTATCTATAGGGCGCGAATTCAGAGCGAAAATGGAGAAAAAACATCTTAGAACATGTATTCCAACATAGTGCATGACCATGGATCATATGAGAAGAAAAAGGGCACCCAACAACTATCAAATTGTAGTTTTAATCAAGGAACATGCTCTGGCCATATCTCATAATAAGAGTGTGTTCCTCCAGATGAAATTTAGTGCAAAATAGTGCTAAAATGGAGTCTACAACCTCCAACACGGTCAGGCTATGCCTCCTAAGCATGGTTGTGTCAAACTGTAAAAAATCTCGATGCTAACACAGCTCGCCCATGCCTCCCAGGCACTATCGTGTCAGCCTCCGGCCCAAACTGGCGATAAAACTTTGAATGGGCACAATTTTTGGTTTGGTTCGAGCCACTAGGCTAGCAACCTATCAAATTATAGATAATTTCAAGATCTACAAGTTTGATTCAGAGTCAAACCCGTAAAACCTAGGTCTAAGTGGTGAAAAATCAGTTTTGGTGGAGCCCAAAAAATCTTACAGATCTAGAAGACTTGGGGAAGATATAAAAGGATGAAGGGAACCCTTGTTAGGTTATCCTGGACTAGGGGTTCCACGTCCTTCCTTGGAGGAGGGTTCTCTTCTTTCTAGAAAACTCTAGAGCAGCCATATTATGAGGCGTCACAATGATTCATCCACCATCGGAGCTTGAAATGTTGTACGTTGAGAGGAGACGAAGGGGTGTTTCCCCTTCATCTCCCCTTTCTACAAACGTCAAGGAGACGAAGGGGCGTCCTGTCCCCTTCGTCTTCCTCTTTCATCTTATAAAAGGCGTCCAAGATAAGAAGCAAAGGTGTGAGGTGATCGTGTGCGAGCGAAAGAGAACGTCCTGGGCTTCGGGATTTGGTTCATGAAAAAGTTCCAGGAGGTTCCAAGCTGTGATCTTTTCGGCGACAACAGCATAACCAAGGTTATACATGATAACTTGAAAAAATGTAAAAAAAAAATATATTTTTTTAAAAAAAGTAAAAAATAATAAAAAAGTTAAAAAAAGAAAAAAATAGAAAAATGGTAAAAAAACATTAAAAAAAATTTAAAAACAAAAAAAAACGTAAACAAATATAAACAAATAAAAAACAAAAAAAATAAAAAGTAAAAAAAATTGAAAAATAAAAAACATTAAAAAATATAAAAATAAAGGAAACGTGAAAAAGAAAAAATAAAAAATCTAAAGTTTAAATAATAATAATAATAATAATAATATTATTATTATTATTATTATATATTATTGATTTTATAACTGAGGGTAATATAGTAAAATATTAAACTAGGTTATTATTAAAATTTTCAAACAAATAAATTTTTATTGTATTATCTATGTTGAACCAAATAATATTTGGTTATGTTTTATTCTTTATAATATTAGTTATGTGATTATCAGATAATGAGCTTATGCATTTCTGATATGAAGCGGCTCTAGTTTAGGAAGCTTTTGTTTTTTGAGTTTTTTTCAAATAAAAATAATAAAATATTAAAAAAATAATAATTTTTAGAAAATGTGGGACTTATATTAAAATTGGAAAGTTTTTTTTTAGTGCGTAAGATATTGCATGACATCGAACGAGCTGTTCCTTAGTGGGCCAGGGTAATACACTCCGGATATGGGTCTGGATTTTTTTGGCAAAAAATTGTTTAATTATTTTTAGAAAAAGTTTTTCAATGGAATTAGAGATTTTATCATGATAAGAAGCGTTATTAGGGATTCGTGTGCCGACGCTGCCGCAGCGATCCTCGCCGCTCCCTTTTCTCGATCTCATCCTCTTTCTTGAGCTTCTTCCTCCGCACGACATCCTACTGCGAGGCAGTCGGGTCGGCGTCTACGAGCTTCCGTTGCGTGATCGGAGAGCGCCTCCTGGGCGTGCCAATGAGGTCTTCTTCCCGTGCGGTTGAGCATCTCCTCTCGTGTGGCCGAGCACTTCTCCGACTGACCGCAGATTTGATTGATTGAGATCTGCCGCTCTGTCTACGAGAGATCCAGGTGAGCCTTCCTCTTTTCCATCCTTCCTCTATTTCTACCACCCTTCTTCTTCTTCTACCCAGAGCTCGGGTTTTTGGGTGGAATCCGGTTGTCCCTCTCCCTCTTCCTACTGGATACAAGTTTTGGTGTTTGGGAGGGAAGTTCTGAGTAAAAGATCCTCCTTTTTTCTTCTATTTCCTTCTTCAAACCTTTGTTTTCTTGGTGTCAAGTGTTAGATTTAGGTTCTTGTCTCATTTTTCCAGTGATGGGTTGTATTTTTTTTTTTTCTGTTTAGGGATTGTTGCCTGGTTAGCTTTGGTTGTGGGATGTTATGATCCGATAATTGATATCAGTGGTTTGTGTTCGTTGGTAGAGTAGAGAGTTCGGAAATCATGATTATTGTGATTTCGGTATAATCTTTTGTTGGTTTAGAATTTTCTCACGTTATCATCTTTTTTGTGGAAACATATTTATTTTTGGTTCTGAGACTTATTTACATGTTTTTTATAGACATGTTCGTTTCCCTATCATGATGGTATTTCAGGCTGTCCGAGTGATTTATGGTACTATGGCCCCTGCTCAATTTTTGTCTGATGCCAAAGAAGAAGGTAAACCTGATGTGTCAGTGAAATCAGAGAACAAGGATTTTGCAGTCACAAAAGAGGCTGTAGGTGTTTGTTCATATAATGGTGAAGATCGCGTACGCTGTGTTGGTTCCTTGAAAGACATGGCCAGGGATGTAGATGTCCTGGATGATAAAAAACTGAACCACATTGTAAAATCTGAGAACTTGGTGTCAGTTGATGACAAACATGCATCAGGAATGTTGTGTACAAACAATTGTGAAGACATTGTTTATTGTGTTGGATCCTCTAGTTCTTTGAGTAAGGTGGATAATGACATGGATGAGGAAATTGACATTGTCGATTGCACAGAAGGCATTGATGGCAAGATGGTGAATTTTGATGACCCAGATGCAACTGAGTGTTCAAGCTCGTTTGGGAACACTTTCTCAGGCTCAGAGAGTGAGTTGAAGCAGGAGAATGGGGATATGGAAGTTGATTCACCCTTTGTTCCTTCAAATGAGGATCCCATTGGATTGGATGTGTTTAACAGGGATTTTAGGTAAGCTTCTGTAGAAACACTTTTTTTCATTATAGTCTGACTTTTTTTTTTCTTTTTTAGGTTTATTTTATCTGTAACTATGCCATTGTATCTATTTTTGGTTTTCATTTTTGGGACTCAGCCTCTGATTGAATCAAGTCATTGACTAGAAGTTATGAAGACCTAAAATAAAGGAGAGTATACTAGATCTTTGTCATTTGTTTGCCTTAAGGGTGTCATTTATGTTCTTTGAGGGTGCTGAGAAGCTTTTGATGTGAGCGAGAGTGGAACATATTGGAGGAGAAAGTCAGTAGCCGAGGAGACATGTTAGATTAGTAGTATGAATACATGATATACGAAATTAGGATAACCATATTCATGCCTAAAAGAAAACTTAATGCTTTGTTTACTCGGTGGTGTGGATTGAAAAAGGAAAAAAATCCAAGGTGGAAAAGAAAATGAAAAGGAGGATAAGATGAAGGAAAGGAGAGGGAAAGGAAAACACCAAAATAGCAAACTCGGTGATGTTATAAGGTCGTGAGTGAGGCTACTTGCGAGGTCACTTGTGGTTGTGAGTGAGGCCGTAACCTTGAGTTTGCTTGCGGCTGTGGGTAGATGGTGCCGTGTGAGCTATTCAAGCAGGTTGACGATGAAGGGAGGAGGGGAAGCTCATTTCGTTCGACTTTGGGTGCACGAAAAAAGGCCTAAAAATTGATCTGTCCGTTCTTTCATTATGTTACAATAGGTAAATGCAATCTGTCATTTCTCTCATCCACGCCTTAGAGTAAAAGATTATGATTGGCAACTCTAATATATTATGCAACTCTAGGTTCAAGTTTGTTTTTAAAGGGTTCTATCTTACTCTTTCTTGGGTAGGATTATTCAACCCAATTACGAATCTAAGTGTTGAACATATCATATCCTCAAGTTGGACACAGGGTAAATGGGACCTAATTTTTGACACATGTTGTTAGGAGAGGTAATATTGTGTCAAAGCAGATAGGGAGAGAGTAAGGCGTAGCCTAAGAGTCAGCATAACATAGATTGCGAGTATTGTAACATCATATTAAAATTATAAAATTTTCAAAAACTAAGTAACTTGTCACTCTAAACACCTAAAAGTTTTAAGAATCTGGACATAGTAGAACATATTCAATTTAGTCAATTAACTTTTGAGTATGTAGCAAATTAATTAAAATATATTGAATAGAAGATAATCTCTCTTATCCAAGGTTTAAAATATGGTTTCTTGCTGGAGTTTTGATCCCCATTCACAATATTGTGTCAACACACCACTTGTTTCTAAGCATTCTGAGATGACTTTTAATCCAAAATATTCTTGCACTTGGAGTGTTTACTTTCAAAAATATGGCTATAATAATTACAAAGTCAATTGAATTGAAATTTTAAATAAGCAAGTTACAAACAAGCATCTAAGTAACAATTATACCTTATTAGAAGAAGCAAAAGAAGTATTGAGCATCTTCTGTTGAAGCAGCTATAATTAATAACTAATCAGCTACTCAATTGTTAATATAACCTATCAAAATTATAAATTATGAATGATTATATACAAATTAATAATTAATTAATTAATATAATACATTAATTTCTATAAATGTACATCTTAATTAATATAAATATTATTAATATCCTACATTCAATATCCTTTATAATCAGTATAATTTACAAATATGTTTTTCTGAATTATTAAATGCCACCCACATACACATATAACTAGTGATTAATCAATTAGTTTCTATAATTTTAAATGTGTAAATTAAAAATCATATAATTAATCAATTAGTTAACATCACAATTAATTGATCACAGCATATCCCACTGTCAGTAGATCCTCATGACTGCACTTGATCCCTTTTACCTGATTAAATCACTTATTGCCTCCTCTTCTCCATGTCTTTATGTAGTGTCCATGTCTTTATGTAGTGTCCTTGATATCGTCGTCACTGCCACTTCCTCCAGTACGTCACTACCTTCTTCCCTTCATTTTTATTATTATATATTCTTTTTTTCCCCACACCCATGGCCAACAATTAAGATCAAGAATGAACTAATGGGATGAGCAATCTTTGTGAGTAGGGTGTTGGTAACAGGAATCACAGGATGTGATTCACCTTGATTATCTGCAGCAACTAGTGGTAGGTATTATTCCCTACATTGAATGGCAAATTTTGTATGGCATGAAATTCCAATCCATTCTCTTATCACTACCCTGAGAACTATACCAAACAAATTTGAAACACAAGAGATGAGAAATCAATTTTAAATAACTAGACCTGAGATCAATCTAAGTGAACTAACTTCTTATACTATATAAAAAAAATACAATCCTTCAGTTCTAATTCCTACAAAACAGTTCACACAGATATAACTTGAATAAATTGGTTATGACTTCAGTGGTTAAAGATACTCTTGATATCTTAAGATAAATCTATTTGTTAAACATGGGCAATATTACTCTAGCAAATTGGACAAACAACTTCCTGGAAGAACAAAATGCTCATTTGGAGAAAATGCATCAGTCTTCTCATGTGGAAAGCCAAAGAGTACCTATTTTTTCTAGATCTATTAACATCCTAGAAACTTTCAGATACTATTTTTAGAAAATATAAACTTGTTCAAACGTATATAAATACAGTTAATGCAAAGTATTCATAGTGTAAAAAGGAACTCTATGGCAAAAGGCTATAAAGCACCAGGATCCTTCAGGCATAATTTCCGCAAAGTTGGTGACATAAGTACAATTCATTAGTCATGAAAGTTGTTCAATGTTTAAAGATATCTCATGAATTCAAAAATGAATTTGCTTTTTAAACATTTTGGACGTTTCAACTTCCCAGGAAGAAGAAAGTGAGTGCCCAATGGAGAAAATTAATCAATCCTCTAATGTGGAGATGTCAATGGTTAGAGTTGCGCATGAAACTATTGTTCTCACAAACCTCCATGTATGATAAGGAGCTTGCTGCATACAAGCATGAAAAGGAACTTCAGTCGAAGATTATTGAGTTGGATAGTTCTGGCTCTAGATCAGTTCCCTTCACATCTCGAAACAATCGGAAAAGAGTCATGCAAAGGAGTAAAAGGAAGAGAACAGAAGATAAAGTTGACATATCATCATATATGTCAAATCATGTTGTATTTTCTTACTATGGTAGCTATCCGTTCCATCTACCTATTTTTCTGCCATTTTAATGCAACAAATGGTAACTTATGCTTATCGATGTGCAGAGAATAAGAGAACAGATACAGATGGCCACTTAGTTGATGATGATTGTGGTGAAGGTAATTTTTTATGCTAATGTTCATGATTTTCTTATTCTGGTTAAAAATAAATGGTGATGTAGTTATTCTATTGTTGTATTGCATAGTATCAATGAGATATGGTGAAAATGTGTTAACCTCCAGAAGATGAAGTAGTGGTAAGAATAAACAAGGAAAAATCACTTCATTGCATAAACAGTCTATTTGAACATGCATTATAGTTATCCATGTGACCATTTGACAGTTGCTGAGTAGATGAATCCCATTATCTAACTAATAACTACCCAGTTGAGCTTTATATAAAGGGAAAAGAAAAATTGGCATGAAATTACCTGAAGACCACTGTTTCATTTACCACTTTCTGTTTCAAGGAAATACATAACTACAATAAATAATGTTGTTCCATTAACATATGTTATCTGCATCAGATTTTCCAGATAGATTGAGTGGATTTTACTTTCAAAATGTTATGAAATAGGATTGTGATACCACACTTCTCATAATGGTTTTAAAATTAGAGAAAGGTTATAAGATGTGTTGTTTATTTTATTTTATTTTATTTTTATCCTTTCATTAAATTAATTCCCATTAACTTTTCTCTGCATACCTTGTTTTTTCAAAGGCGAAAATGCAGAAATGTAATTTAGGTATGTTTCTTTTTTTCCTTTATCCACTATTTTAAATTTTTTTCACATAAACCGCTTATATGGCTGTCAAGCTATGCATGAAATACCAAACATCTCTCTTCACATGGCCACATACAAGTTATTCAAGCCAAATTAATCCTGTCTTGTTAAATTGGAAATCATGTCTAAATTAATGACTTGATTAAACAATTTTGCCTTATATGCAAACAAGATGCATATGCTATGTATCGGTTATTGTATCATGTAAATGTTCCTTCAATGTACTGGTTGATTGGTTGACATGTTTGTTAAATGATGTGTTTTGTGATGTATCTATTGTTTGAATTACATTATTGACATGCATGTTAAATGCTATTTGTTTTCTGCTATATGTTTTGTGACATGAAAAATAATCCACATTGAAGTATTTATTTTTTAGGATGATTAATTTGAATGTGACAATTGAAAATTTTATTTATATTTTTTTCACCAAGTTTATTGATTTGGTATTTTGCTCTGTGTTTGTTAAATGCAGAACTAGTATGCAGCCTTAGTTATTACTTTAGGCAATGTAGAGTTTTTATGATTCATCAATGAATTTGTCTCTGGCAACAAGCCAACAATTTGAGGCAGCCGGATTCCTTGTAATACTGTGCTATCCTGACTGCTACTCAGATTAAATCATGAGATGGCTTTATAGTTGACCTGAAAAAGAAGAATATGGGTGTTGCATTCTTTCTGCTCCTAATCTAGTTCCTTAAATAGTCTCTTTGTTTTACTTCACATGCTTATACAATTCCATGAATAGAATGATAACTAACTTTAGAAATGATTTGAGATGAATGTTGTGGAAAAAGAAGTGCCTTTGAGTCACTTCATAGGAGCACTTGTGATGCCTAAAACAATTCAGTTAGTGAAAACATATTCTACGTGTAAGATAACTATTTCTAGAGATTTACTTTTAGGGATATCTTTTATTTTTTAAAATTTTCTTACACAAATTTTTGATTGATTCTAAGAATATAGTTTTTTTAATATACAAAATCAGGATTGTTTATATTATTCATTGTGACATCATTTTAATCATGTTTCATCATGAATTATTGCATCAGATGACAACATCATAGGCAATGATGATAATGAGTGGTTGCTTGGCTTGAAAGGCCGTGATGGTTCCCTTGAACAAATTCTTTTGAACATTGAATCTGTTCAATCTCGAATTGTGAAGTTGAAGACTCAGATCAATAATGTGATGGGTAGAGATGTAAGAGAGCGATCTGCTGCCAATTTATTTCTAGGAGATCCACCCTTGAGTTTTCTGCAAAATGTTTCTGGTGGAGGTACATTGTCAACTGGGTTGCCAGGTACACCGCCACACCATGAATCTGAATGTGAGATGGAGGCGGTTATGCCTGTGAGTGAGGGTTCAAGCTATGGTGATGCTACAGATATTGGTATAATTGAAAGCACAATCGGCTTGTTGTCCACTGGTGATGTAACCCTTGATCAGAATCAAATGGGAGACCTGTGCAAAGATGTAAGAATTCTGCTCTCTGCTCTTTGTATGTTTTTTAAACCTGTTCCAGATCAGCATGTTCAACTGGTTAAACTGGAATCAGCTAGATGTCAAACTGGTCCAAATTTATTTATAGTAGTCACCCAGTTTAATCCCGACCACTTCAACAGGAAAACTGGGAACCAACCCACTGGGCTTCCAGTGTCCTCAATCTTGTTTTAGAAAACTGTTAGTCATAGCTACTGCTCTGAAAAACATTTATTTATCGACTTCCGGAGAGCCTTAGTGCTTGCACCATGTTTATGTAATCTGAGTATTACGAATAGACTAGGTATTAAAATGCCAATTGTTCTTCTATTCATTGAATATATAATTATCAAGAATATCTTATGATTGGTTTGTCTTGTGTGGAGTTGCAGAATGAAGAAGACGTGTTGATTGATAACCAAGTAGCTGAGGAAGAATATAAAAACTTCGAGAAGGTGAGTCATGAAACAGATAAACTTGACGGTATGGAAAAGTCAAACAACGAGATCCATTCCGGCGACGAAAGTACTGCCCCAATGGCATCAGTACCAGAAGCAAGTCCACCAGGAACTAATGGTGAAATGCCACTGCAAACAGTTCAAAAGAATCCCTGTTACACCGGTAAAAGAAGAGGACGGAAGCCCAAGAAAAAAAAGAGGCAAGCCAGTTTGGTTTCTTCTCCGCCTCAACCAAAGAGTAAGAAGCTTCGTGTCTCTGGTTCTTCAACGAGCAGCAGGGATCATACTCGTGGTCCTTCCAAAACTGAGAAGCTTCAGGCTTCGAGCCCTAAACTCTGGAGGAGTGAGAGGCTTAAGATGCGAAGACTGGCAGTCAAGAATACATGAATGTGTTGAGACTTCCTCTGAGGCTAGATGCCAAGACTGGCTGGCAAAAATAACACGAGTAGTGTTCGTCTGTACATGCACCCCCCATTAGTTTGACTTTCATCCTCTCCTAGAACAAAAGTTGTATGATACAACTACTGGTTATTCCTGGACTCCGTGCCCCCAACAATCTCAGTGTCAGATATTATACGGTCGTTTGCACTTGTAACAAAGCGTTGTAGGATGAAATTGCACACTCGATCACACTGTTGGCTTGGAGGTTCAATGTACTTATCTAAAGGTGATATGATATTAGACCTTTGTGATGAAGTAAGAGTTCAACATAACCTTAGTTGAAACTCTATTTTGCTCGTATAAAAGATATTATTAGAAGAGATTTAAACATTCTCGAACGGAATACTATGTGCAATGAAGAAATGCATCGCCTTTGGATGAAATTGTATGTATTTTCATGTTCTTATCCTCTTACAGTCCGTTCGTTGTCCATGCAATCTCCTCCCATCTTTACACACCTCCAAGCCACAAGGCATGTAGCCTTGGCTGAGCCAAGTTATTATCAATCTCACTTGATCTTGTTGGGTTAAGAGTTTTTCAAATTTCACGTCTCCCTCTTCAAATCCTTTCACAATTCAAGCATACATATCAAATTAAGACGTAAAATCTAACTTAAATCTTTTATTTAAACATCAAAACCCAAGATCAAATTTGTCCATTTTGGTGACGATTGTACCAACAAATAGTACAAGCTTCTGAAACATCTACTTGAGTGAATGGTATAAATTTTAAGAGATGTTATATTACTATTATTTTTTTAGTGTTTTAATGTGTTACCTATTGAATTGGTTGAGATTGATGGATTTCCTCCAATTAATAAAAATAAATAAATTTCTTATTAATATGCAGTGGAATTAATAGTTAAAAATCATTATTCATACACGTATGATCCTTCAGCAGATTAGTCCTGAAAGCTCCTTTAGACTTCTGAAGGTAGTAAAACCTCTTATAAGCTTTAGAGTATAATTTAAAATTTACAATTGGGAGGAGAAGAGTTTACAATGAGTTCACAGAATTAAAAAAATTTAGTAGTGAGCATTAGCTACTTTACCATTTTATTATGTTGTTATCGATAACTGTCAACCAATGCTCTATAATCGTTAAGTCATCTGATCGTAAATGCGCAGTTTTTTCTTGTCAGCGAGCTTCTCCAACATCTTTGTTGTTGTAGTAATTAATTAGACATTGATTAATCACTGATAGTCGACTACCTTGTTAACTGAAGTCACAAATAAAAAATATTTTACTCGTTGGCTACTGAGCCTAAATTGACTGCCTAATCAACTCAACCAACATTAGTTGACTACATCATCTCAACAATCAATTAGCTCCAAACTCAGCCTTGAACGTACCATTCTATTCGATGATTGATGCATTCGACTGAAGATACCATTTAGTCAATTGGATCATTGATTGTAGCTATCCTAATTATCAAGTTCACCTAAGTTGATACTACACTCTCTTCGATACATGTCTCCACCTACATAGTTCGCATCCACTGGCATAGTTATAGTCTTATGTTCTTTGTCCAACATGTTGGGGCAATCGACCTCTAAGATTTTAATAATTTAATTTGAACGATATGTTTTGGAAATTTAGTCAAGGGTGATCAATTAACTTATCAAGGTTAATTGAATTTAGTCAAGGGTGATCAATTAACTTATCAAGGTTAATTGAGTTAAGTGTAAAGTGAGAAGTCCAAATAGGACTATATAATTGGCAGCTGGTGGAAAGTCCTAGTGGGACTAGGAACCAGGCAGTGAAGTTCTAGCGGGACTAGGTGATGTCGAAATTTCATAAGTTCACAGTTGTTGTTAAGTAATAAAATATTAATCTCATATAAACTAGTCAAAATCACGAAATAGGCTATCTAGAACAATTAAAATCGTAAAAGAAAGAAAAAAATATTAAGATATTGATTTCATCACGATGATTACTGATACCCTAAATATTATTCACTCTCTTACCTCAATGTTGAGACACATGAAGGTGGTATATCTTGAGGTAATCGGTATAGACTTTTAGAATTATACCGATATGTTTACCAAAACATGACACCTACTTTTAAGGTAGCCTTACTAAAACACCCATTTTCTAAGGGAGGCTCCTGTCACAATGCCCTATAGTCCTCTATGTGCTATCCCCTACTTCATGATGTCAAATCGAGATAAACCCATTAAGCTCTATGATAGCCAATGGTGCCCTCGTGAGGTCATGGACTACTTTTGTGAATAACCTCTCAAGTCTTAGTTCTTATGGGTTAGAGAGTTGGGTCCACCTTTTAATCAATCATTCCCTGCATCCTGTGGGATATGAAGATGCATGATTAGTGTCATAATCATGTACGCACAATAAAGCCATATCAAGGATCAACACATCATATAATAAAGAAAGATGAATAGATATATAAAAATAGTATCAATAATACATCATGCTACTCCCTCATCCTAGACTAAGAATATTGCTCCATGGAGATGGAGTTACAATCAAAAGATGAGAAAGAAGACATTCTACAACATAAAATCATGGAGAAAAAGAGAAGAGAATGCTTAGCTATGTGCCGATCGTCGTCTCCAGATGAAATCCAAGCTCTACAATAGATGAAATTTCCAATGGCTCCTTGGAAATTGCTCTCCTAGGGTTTCTTGTCATAAGAAAACCCCTTGAAAGGGAGGGTAGAACCCCTTGATCCCTTAATACCTCAAATAGATGTCCACCTTGGTCTTTTTATAGCCTCCAAAGTATTTTAGATTCATCGTGGCTTTCGAAATTTATCAAGCATGATGGCAGAACATGGTCATGCTATCCGACACAGCCTAGGCATGTCAAACTCTGTAGTGGCCAAGATGGCCTGGGCATGTCGGAGGCTGACCAAACTAGTTCTTAGGTAGGAGGGGCACGATTGTGTCTATAGGCATGACCAACCTCTATCAAAGATTGTAGTTTTTGTGGCTATTCCGTTTTGCATCTATCTTCAGTTGGAAGAACACACTTGTGTCATGGGATATGGTCTGGGTGGGTTCCTTGCTATAGAATCTCATTCCAAGGCCTTTTGACTCCAATTAAGCTCTAAATTCATATCTTATCAATAAAAAAGGTACAAAGAGTAGTTCTCTAAACTAAAAGAGTGAAAATAATACAAAGCGATGAAAGTATTCAAAATATGCTCATGTGATAAAAAAAAATGCAATTAAAATAATACTAAAAAATTATTCATGAAACACACACATCGCTAAGCAATAGAAGTCTTAATTGAGAACTAGGTAGTGGAAGTCCTAGCTGATGGAAGTCCTTATTTTTGTAGGGAGTACTAGATAATTGAACTTGGTTTTGACAATGGCAGAGGTTCAAAGTTAAGTTGTATTGTGATCTAATAAGATTAACTAAGTATGTAGGTAGCTCAACCAAGAAAGCCCTAGTAGGTCCGATGAACCAGATACTAGGCAAGTGTAAGCTCTAATAGGTCAACTAGACTGGATACTAGGTAGAAGTCTTGGAAGATTGAGGACACTAGGCGGGAAGTGAACCAAAATTCTAGCAGGTCGATGGGTCAGCGAGGACCGAACATCGAAAGGAAGCCTTGGGGGTCAAAGGATCAGATGCCGAGCAGAAAGTTCAAACAAATATGGAGGATAAGATGTTTGGCAAGTCAGGTAAACTACTCCTGAGAGGAGTGGTAAAGATGCTTCACTTAAAGGGAACATTAGGTGTCAGTCTGACATAGGATTTTATTGAAAATCCAAAAGTTAAGATCTAATAGTTATAAGAATGTCTCTATTTAGATCCATATATTATGCCTGTTATTCTTACTCTGTGATGTAGGAGCTTAAAATTGGAAGGTGGCTAGAACAATGCATTCTGGGTGATTGGAGAGGTTCTAGGCGCCTGGAGGCCCAGGTGACTTGACGACATCCAGGTGCCCGAATCGATCGAACTTAGATTAGCATGACAAATGAGGTGGGACACTCTGGTTGGTCGACGCACATCAGGATCTAAGCCCCTGGAAGGGATTCAGGCACCCAAAGAAGGATAAGTTGCAGCCAGAGTGGACTTTATCTTGTTCATGCCATGTCATTAGTCCAGACGCCTGGAAGGGATCAAGGTGCTCGGACATGGCTAAGTCATCGATGGTGTCGGATCGAATAGGCCAAGGTGGAGGCGCCTGGAGCTGGTTCAGGTGTCCAGAATGACCAATAAAAGAAGCTCCATAGTAGCATTCATAATCTTTCCAACCTTCGTCTTGCTCCAAAACGCTATCTCTGCGACAATTGGCTACCTCGATGACTACACTCTACTAGGGATCTCTCATCGTTGGTATATTTATTTCCAGTTATCATTCATTTTTGTGCTTTTTTAAGGAATGATAAAGTATTTATATTTGTAAAGATGACTCTCCTTCTTGATTAAGAAGGTGGATTGCCCATTGAAGCAGTTAAGGATCATGGGCTATGGAGTAACAACCATTGTGATATAAGCCATGTAAAAATAAAGTTGTGATTTCTTTATGTTTTGTTTTCTTATCTATCTCCACTGCTATCTTTGATAAAACAAACAAGTTTTAGGAAACAAGTGAAAAAGTGACACATACTATTCACCCTCCTTTATTACTTTTACGATCCTATAATTAGTATTAGAGCAGGGTGATGTGCGCAGATTATACATACTTTTATGCATACTTTGACACACATCTACTTGTATTTCATGCATATAATGTATGCTTATTGCACTCTATTTCATTATAATGTCATACTTTCATTATATTATATTTGGAGATTTACTCTTTATTTATTTTGATTGATAGGACGCGATTTGGAGCAAAAACAGAGCTTAAATGAAGTCTAGAGCTTCCAGAGTGTCTGTGCCATGTGGAGGCCGTGTGGAATCGACACGGGCATGTCAAGGCCATGTGGGGGGCGTGTGGAGGTCGTGTGGAATCCACACAGTCGTGTGAAGGCCGTGTGGAATTTTTAACACTGTAGACTAAAATTAAAATGACCATAACTTTGTACTCAATTGGAGTTACGGGCTGTTCTTTATATCAAAATGTAGATAACTTCAAGATGTACAAATTTATTGAAGACTTCAACTAGAGAAAAGCCCATATTGATGGTATAAAAGACATTGCAAAAAGAAATAGCTATGCAGAGCCATGTCAAGGGCCATGCAAGGGTGTGTGAAATCCACACGACCATGTCGATCCACACGAATTGTGCGGAAGTTCCAAAGAAGAAGTAGAGCTAGGCCGTGTGAGCCACACAGCCGTGTGAATCCATCCAGAAACAAAGCAAAATATGACTGTGTAAGCCACACGACCATGTGACCTTGGCCGAGAGTAGAAGGTTTTAGGCCATGTGGATCAACACGGCCGTGTGGTGCCCATGCCCTGCTCTATAAAAGGGGATTTTCTCCCCTTTTCACTCATCATTGGCTTAGGGCTCGCCCTCATTCCTTAGAGAAGGGTTCTCCCCCTTGGGAGAACCCTAGAAGCCTCATCGTCGCCGATCCGTCCACCTCCGGAGCAAGGGAATGCCTCCAAGGGCGCCACACTTCAAGGATAAGTACTCTCCTCTCTCTACTTCTTTGTATTGGGTTGTAGTTTGCTTCTTTCTTTGTCTTTGGTTGTATTTCCTTTACTATAGAGTAGATCTCTAGATCTAGGATGTAGGAAGTAGCTATGATGTGATTGTGGATGTATGAACTATGTATTTGGATATTTCCTAATTCAATGAAGTATTAGGACATGTTATATTTGTATTGTGTCTTCTATGTGTTTGATGAAGTGTGTGAATGGTGCAAATATGTAGATGTGGATTGATTGTGGATCCCGAAGAGGGATACCCTAGATCGTATGATCGAAGTGTTGGTTGCTACTCGGAATACCGTTCTGGTTCCTCTGTACAAAAATTTGTACAAGCACTGAACCTTTCTTAACAACAAATATGTTCTTTAGAAGTTAAACTTGGATTGCAAATGAAACTTAACAGTATTAATCCAAGTTCAATTTATCTATTCTTAGAAGTTAGACTTGGATTGCAAATGAAACTTAACATTATTAATCCAAGTTCAACCCATGTTACAAAGTTAATTAAATATTTATTTCAAGAATTGACTCCTAGATTAAACATGGAGAGACACTTAGCCTTCTTGGGTATGGGATTATCCATCACTTCCTAGACAGAGCCTTTCAAAGAAATTCAATATTTAATCTTCTTATAGTAACCTTAGGTTTAACCACTAAGACCAATTGAATCACAAGATTGAAACACAAAAAATGAAACACTAAGGAAAAATAAAAAATTGATTGCCTCTTGTGTTGGTATTTCATGATCTATACAAAGAAAACTAATTAATACGAAGTGGAAACAATTAATTAGTTATACCTTCCTTATATGTTAAATACCTCTTGATCTTCTGTTGTATTCCTCTCCTTCTCTTGGGCGTCGTGTGGGTGAAGATCTACCAAGATGAAATCCACCCGAACCACTCCTTTGCCTACAAGCTTCGACCACCAAGAGATGCCAAAATAAGATATTTTCCTTCTCTTCTTCTTCCAAGTTTTGGCCACCAATGTGCTTCTCCTTTTTTTTCAAGTTTCAGCCACCAAGAAGAGATGGGCGCCAACCTTAGAAAGAAGAAAGGGAGAAGAGGAGATGGTGTTGCCGGCCTTAGGAAGTGGAAAGGGAGAAAGGGAAGGGCCGACCACACAAGGAGAAGAAAAGAGAGAGAGCTTAGGTTGTTCACAATGAGGCATCCTCTTCCTCTCTTTTATAATCCTTGGTAAATGCAAAAAAGGAAAGTTTAAAAATAAAACTTCTTTTACTTCCAATGGTCGGCCATAATAAGGGCATCAAAGAAGGAAATTTTAATAACAATTAAAATCTCTCTTTTAAATTTCCTATTGTGATGGCTACAAAAGGAAAGTTTTAAAAAATTAATCTCTCTCTTTTAAACATTGTAGATGACTACAAAAAGGAAAGA
>JBBMJZ010000081.1:9005649-9015687 GCA_037833815.1 Zingiber zerumbet | reverse complement strand
TTTTTGAAACTCGTACTCGTATTTTTTGAAAGTTTTTACTTTGCACGGATCCGTTGGCTAGGGAGTTTCGGGGTTTCCGCGACGCGAAAAGCGGTTTTCGCGGCCCGAAAAACCCAACACTGTAGTACAACATACGGGTGTGTTTATCACACAACCACCTTAAACCATGTGCTCCCGATGGAAATGATAGGGGTCGACCTTTTGACCTAAAATAAACATTTCTTGGGAACAACCTAAGTTTCTTTTTAGTTTTTTTTTCACTTGCATTCACCACGAGCTTGGAGAACATTTGAGAGAGCAACACAAGCATGAGGTGTTGAGAAACACAATCATGCGACATTCTGGCAGCAAAAAAAAATCAAAATAGCAAGCAACATGGGTTGGCCATGCCCATAAGCACGGTTGTGTTGATTTCTGGATACTAACAGCCATATAAATCTAAGGAAACACAGGAAGACCATGTTTTGAGGCACACCCGATCTTACTATAGACCAAATTTCAAATGTCTATAACTTCTGATCTAGGATGAAACACGGGGTGTACATAGTCAAATTTAAGCTCTTCCAAAGATCTTTAGTTGGGTACTAGATTTAACATATAACGACCTAGTTTTAAACCAAAATATCAATTAAAGCCTTTTAGAGACGCATACCTACGATTGTAAATGAACCAAATATTCGTGATCAAGCTTGGTCTTTAGCTTGGTAAGAGCTTTTTTATGTTTGTTCAATATACACAAGATCAATTAAATGAACAAGCTTAAACAACTCATTTAACTAAATGAAGAAAGTTGAACACATATGTGTTCAACTCATTAACGTTCATAAACAACGTTCGTGAACAACGTTCGTGAACAATGTTTGTGAACAATATTCGTAAATCATGTTCATCAATAAAAATCTTATCAACTTGCTAAATAAATAAAGAAACTTTTAAAATGAATAAGCAAATTTATATTATCAACCTTAATAACTAATCAAACAAGTTTAAAATGTAAAAGTTTCATATAATCAAACAAGTTTGAATTGAGAGCTCGATAATGTATAAATAAACCAAGTCAAGCCAAGCTCAAACCAAATTTAAGCTCAAAAAAATTAAATCAAGATAAGCTTGAACAATCATTTTAATGACTTGGTTTGTTTTAGGCTCGATTGTACTTGACTCGGTTACTTTATCAAACAAGCTTGAACACCATAAAACTTAGTTCAGCTTGACTTGTTTATAGCCCTACCCATACTTTATAATTGAGGAGTCATGTTCAAGCAATGACATAGGAAAGGCTCAATCTTGCGCGACAAGAGGAAGGACAAAGCTCTGGGTAAGGGTAACGATTATAATCCATTGACATTTTTTTGGGATGTTAATCTTATGGCTCATTATGATATATTTTCTATGAGGAAAATTATTAATACTCGATATTTAGATGATCATGTTTTGACTAATCTTGGTCTTAAGGATAATATTGATTGGATGATATATCAAGTAGAATGGATTAGATTGATGAGTATAAAAGTATCATACTTATCTTAGAATTACTCTTGATTTTTTTTTGAGTTCGATGAATGTTAATATTTTACAAGGTGAAGGATGTTAAGAATGTCAAATTACTTTTCCATTGTTTAACATTGATCATCATATGATCTTAGAAGAATTTAATTTGATTTTAATTACCTTGTGGTGACGAAAGGAGAGAGTCGAAGAATATTATCATTTAAGGAGATGACACAGATTATGATTTGATCAAAACATGATGAAACTATCATAGAGCTTAATGAGTTTATCCTGATTCGACATTACAAAGTAGGAGATGACACGTAGAGGATCATTGAGTATGATGAGAGATGCCTTTCTAAGAAAGTAATCACTTTAATAAGTTATCTTGAAAGTTGACGCCATTTTAGATAGACACATCGGTATAAGTCTAAAAGTTTATACCGAGTACCTCTGGATAGACCACCTTCATAATTACCAAATACAGAGGTAAAAGAATAAATAATATTTAGAGTGTCAATAATCATTATGATAAAATTAAAATCCTAAAATCATTTTTCAAAACTAATTTTCTCCCATAAACTTTTCTTTCTTTCTAAGTTTGTTTTCTCATTCGAACAATTTCTCTACTTTCGATTGTCCTAAATAATCTGGTTTATAACTGGTACTCAATTTACCATCCTTATTGAATCAATATTTTATTACTTATACACATGTTCTGAATTTCACATTAAATACAAAGATGCCTCTACAACTCATTCATTCAGATAGAATCAGAACCAAAATGTGAATACTAACCTATGAAACTAAAAGAAAGAAAGAGTCTAATTGAAAAAAATATATATATCCATTTTTATTAGAATCATTTTTTAAAAAAAAAATTATTATTAAAACAACACTTCAAAGACTTCATTTTTATTCTCAAAACTATTTTATATTGTATTCTCAAAAATACTTTTAGTTTTTACATGGTTATAATAATGATATTATAGTTACTCTACATTTATACTCATGATATAATCAAGTTAATTATCATATAACAAATTTATAATATTGAATAAAAATCTAATCCTGACAAAGATCAAGAAATTACCCTGACATATAATGATTACAATTTTTTAATTTACACCTTTTTAATTATATGGAATACGGGTAGGATGATAAAATTCACCGTAATAATTTTAAAATTATAAGTATTATATAATATTAACTAGTGTTGATAAAAAAATAAAATATTTATATAATATAATATCAATCAGTATTGAAAAAAATAAAATATACTTATTATGGCAATCATAAATTATAACTATTACAACATAATATTACTGTTATTGAACAAAGTTAAAATGTTCTTGTATCAGCTATGCATCATAATTGCCATAACACACAAAAATACGTCAAAATTTTAGAAAAAAAGAATCCCCTAAAAAACAATCCTTCTCACCTAAAGAGATATTGCTCCATTTATCTAACTTCCAAATGCTTTAAACAAACATAGAAGAGTTTCTGAGATGAACGCATTGCCTGTTGCCACATACCTACCGCATGACAAAATTAAAACATTTTCAAAAATAAACCAATAACAAAAAAGATGCCCATTTGATGTTTTAACCAAGAGTCAACCTCGTGTGTGGGCAATTTACTAAGCAATGTGCAGTGAATCCTGGAGCATCAATTCGTAGCGAGGCTGAATGGCAAGATAACCATTTCCCTAATATGTACAATATAGACATATGCCCAACTTATTCAATGCAGGCAAGACAGTTAAAAAGTTGAACACTGCCGGTTACATCTATTCAAATAGTAATGGTGCTGCAGCTGATTACATTGTGATCAAGACCTAGTATTGGACTGAAAGAAAAACCAACAAGTATGCCTTTACCCTTAGCTGCTTCGTCCACATCAATGACCATGGTGCTCAGGCCTTGTCCTATCACGTAAATACTTCTTCCAATAGCCACAAGGTGGCAAGGTGGTCTTATAAGGTGATGAGACAACCTTCCGATCAAAGCCCACTCCTTCTGTGCATTCTCCCACTTCATAAGTCTCGCACCTAAAGTCTCATCCAACATGTAAAGTGTCCCATCTACCACAACTGTGGGTCCACATGAACACAGTGCAATTTCGTCGTCAGTAATCTGCCAAGTTGCTGATGCAGGATCGTATATCCCAGCATAATGCAAGCCTTTCTCTGATCTGTGAATGGTGTACAGTTTTCCATCAAACGCAATAAACTTTACAATGTCATGGTTAGGAAGAGGATTCTTGTGCGATATCCAACTGTCTGAGTTTGAGTTGTAAATGTCCCAGGAATTTGGGGATTTTGAATTCAGACCGAACCCGCTGCCAATGTAAAGTTTCTCGTTCAGAGAAGTTGATGCAAAATAACACCTGTAAAATGAGAAAGTAACGTATGTTGAGAAAATCATTGGAATGATGCATCTATGCTTAATAAATGGAGATCGAAACATATTGTTGTCACATATCTTCTGGAAATCAGAGAAGTCTCACCATGAAGCCATTCTCTGAATAAATTAACAACAGAAGTGAGCCATGAAATGGAGTATTATTACCTAGCTGTCGGCATTCTGGAAGACACCGCCCATTTGTTTGATGAAGCATCATAACAATGCACATCATCAGTAGCATCTTCTTGCCAAGTACAACCACCTAAGAGATACACTTTCTTTCCTAAAGATATGATGGACATTCCATCATTTTGTGAACATGGAGTGCGCATACACTGCATCAGTTTCCAATTTCTGTCAGTAGGATCTGGATCTAATACATAGCATAGGTGTTCCTTTAAGTTTACTTTACACACAGCATAGACCCAACACTCTTCAGTATTGTTCTTTCGACGACTGATATGCCACTCTTCACTACCTAACAACTCTCTCCACCTCCTTGATACACATTTAAGGACACGATGGTACCTTCTAGGAACCCTTGACAAGCAAAGAATAGCAAGGTCATCAGGAAGACCAGATATTAGTGTCAAATGTGTCTTTGTATTCTTGAGATTCTCAGTGCAAGACATGGTCGTGCCTATACTGTTAAGAAGAGAACAAAAGATTAAAATCAAGAATGATGCAATATGAGCATGGCAAAATCTTCAAAAGAAAAACAATTGAAATCGACGATTGTTTGGTTCAGGCAGAAATAAATAATCATTGCACTTAAAAGCATTTATCAATTGTAAGGCAATTGGATTTCTCAACATGAGTAACCTATATAATCTAATCATGGTTTAGATTCTGGAACTGCAGTTTTACATTGATTCCCATGTACAACCATAACAACATTATAAAACAAATCCAACTGTAATAAAACAAATCAAATAAATATTGTATACTATTTATAAAATTGCAGTAGCAAACAATAAACGAAATGCTATTTCTATCATTCTAATTGACTTTCCATATGACTTACTACCAGTACTTCAAAACTCCAACATTGCAACATAAATTTTATTCTCTTCTTCATGTTTGTGTATCTATGTTTATCCATTATATCTCATGTTTAGGTCAAACATTGAACTACATATTATATCAACCAAATAGACAACTTGAAGATGAGGTCATATATTAAAATATGAAGAAAAAAAAGTAATATAAAAATGAGTACTAATAGAATAGTTGTTATAGATGATAACAAAGGCAAGAGACAAACTGCCAACAATTATTATAAAGGCAATTAACATATTTGTTTCTTATTTACAGCTAAAAGCCTAAAATCATCATCTTTACCCATAACTACAAAGTTACACTTTCAAACTCAAAATTTCTCAAATTTTTTGATAATGAAATAGGAATAATGAGTATACATTCTCCATGAGGTTCCATGAAATTTGATCTTTCCCCTTCTTAAGCTCTACTCAAGGCTATAAAAGAGGGAAATATAATTTAGATTTTATTGACAATCACACCTTTGTCATCATATTTGATATCTTCTATGAGAATAAAAACTAAAATCTAGATATGGTCAATTTAGAAAATGGCTATAAGATGAAAAAACTAAAAGGGAAAACTATGGACTTGCAGAAAATAAATCCTTCATCAAATCTGTCACTGATCCCAGGAATCTAATTGTGTTCTACCCAAATCAAATGATTCCCCATCAACTCCACTACATCTACCTGATGCATTTCCATTTTTGTTTTCTTTTGAATCGCCTGTGAAGTTTAACTTGATCCAGTATAGGACACCCAACGAGCTGACACAGATCTGAACATAGAATAACTTTCACAATGCATGACTAAAGTTGTCTCTCAAACAAAATCCTCCTTGAAAATGCCTATAAACTTTAGGAAGATTTATCACAACGAAGACGAGGTTAAAAACTTGTAAAATTTAACTTCCCAAACCCAAAATTCCCTCTACTTTACCAATCTCCATCTACAACAAAAATGAGTTTTTCCTCTCTTTTTTCCCCCTCTCTCATTCGCATCTCTTATCTGATCTCGACGAAAAGGCGGAAAAAAGGAGAATAATCGCACTATAAAAAGCAAAGCAAATAACAAAGCAAAAAAAAAGTAACCTAAATATGCAGAGGCTCGCTGCGACCGGCGTCGAAGAGAATCGAGAAGCGGCGTAGGGGGAGTATCGGATCTAGGGTTTAGGATTCGATGCAGAGAGAAGGAAGAAGGGCGAGAGGGGATGGATCTCAGAAAACGGAGAGCAAAAGAGATCCGATGAGCGGTGTAGGGAATAAAAGTAGCAGTCGTCGACGCTCCATCGTCGCCTTCGCAGACCGATTTCCACAAATTCCCCGGCGAAGACCTTTGTTTTTATTTGCTAGTTTCACATCTTTCCAAGTTGCCCATCGGACTTTCTAAATTCTCAAAACTCGTCCTCATTTATCCAAATTTAGGTTTTCTCCCAAACAAATTGGTTAGTCCCCAAAACAAAACAAACTTACGGTCTGATTATATTTGAGAAAAAGATAACAATAACTCAATATTACTCATTTTATATACATAATTTTTATAACTCTAAAATCACATAGCATATTTATATGATACCCCTCATTTTCGTGAAATAATTATATGAATTTGTGAACATGTATCTTCAAATTTTTATTTTACATATTTAAAATTTTACTGTTCAGGTCTGATAGCAAGAATACACTAAAGAAGATTTATAAAATAAGTTGGTTTTGATTTAAAGTGATTCATAGTTCTCAGCATCCATTAGTCAGTTTTGGAGATAGATAACTTGAAAATTTAAAAGTTTGATTTTTTTTTAAAAGAAGAGTGTCACACCTCATAGATATACTTATCCAACAAAACAGATTGTATTTCCTTTGATAATATTAGATACAACATGATACATGACCACATAGTTGGTACCAGCACACCCACACAAGATAATAATAAACTATCAAGAGTAAATATATCTAAAACCACTCAAACATAAAACTGAATAGACTATATATCGGCACGACTTAAACATAACAAGTACCATGCCCCTAGGGCGTAGCATAGACGGTGGGCGCATGACATCTCTAGCATAATGGTCAGGGGTCAATTCTCAGAAACTAACGGCCTGGGGTTTATCCCACCATGCGTCTGACGCCTATGTACCTGCATGTACCTCCCTCCATATCCGTGGAGCTGACACTACAGCGGTCGTTAATGTAGTGGATCTACATTTTTTTTAAAACATAACAAGTACCATAACCAAGATTTAATAACACCAAAATCCACACATAGGTCAATTATTATATGAAACGAGTCTGGAAAAATCCAAAGTGCAAGCAAATGTAATACGAAATAACATAAAAAGCTCTCGACATGATGTGGGATTAGTGAACAGGATTTAAAAATGACTTCATATATCCTCTATATGTTATCTGAGGAAGAAAAAACATAAACGGAGTAGTGAGTCCAAATGACCCAACGAGTAATAAAAGATAGTGTATAAACTAAGTGTAAAGAAATTCAAAAAAATATAGTCTCAAAGGTATATCAACATAAATAATAGTAAGAACATAATAAATACACATACCCCAATCTAATCTACCAAATATAGAATAATGGGCATTAATAAATAATGATCTGCAATAGTATCACTTGTAACCATATGAGCAACATATATAGCATATGCATACTAATAACATGCATGATAATGTCCAGCACATGCAATAACTATATCTCAAGCATATGCAACGTATCACCCGAAAATACTATATATGAATTTGTTACCCTAGGCATTCAATTTGGGTGACCCTCACAGCTTGGGGTGATCGAACCTAGTTCGGACGCCCCGAGTGTTTTGGTTGTCCTACACACCACTCAAGCTACTACGATATCTGTGTCACAGAGGGAGCAGAACTATGATAATTGTATACTACTCTAGCTACCACTACTTTTGAGTGACTGAGTGGACAGTTTGTAAAGTACCTATCAAGCTACATAATAAAAGGAGTTACTACTTGCACGCAACTCTAACTACCACTACCCCAAGTGGCCGAGTGGGCACTATATGACAAGCTGCACACACTCTAGCTTTCACTACCTTGAGTGGCTGAGTAGGTATATAAAAGGACTGACGACTCTCTCACACTATAAGGGAAACATAGTCAACAATATGCAATGCAATACAATGATGAGCAAAGTGTAAATAATCATCACCACAGATATAATTATCGCTATGCAACAATAACACAAGTATATCCGGAAGTATAAATTGTAAACAATGTATATAAAAACTAATAGGTGCCTATTAAACCACATGAATAACAAAAAAAAATAGAGATTGTATCGACATCAAGTAGAACATCTCTAAGGTCAAGCACTAAGTATCAAACTCAAGCTAAATAAGAATAGAGTCAAGGTACTAAAGATACCAATCAAACCATAACTCACGCACTAAGGTCAAGAAACTAAAGAAAACAAGGAAAGGAATACCCTCCTGATCTATAGATCGTGCTAAATATTTTCATGTCCAAGAGTATGCTTCACATTAGAATCAAAATCCTTCAATATAGAACACAATCAAAACCAAGGTCTACCGTAAATTGAGTAACAAACCCTAATCCTAAATTGATTAAGAACACTGATTAACTTAACCTAATGATTCAACCCCGGCCCACGGTACTCATACATCATAGTTTACCTAATTAATCCCAAAATCAATAATTAACCATTTTTTTAATTCATATATTAAATCAACTATTAATTATCATGAATCAATTAACCCAAATCAATCTCAACAGTGTTTAAACCATCAACGATACTAATAGAATGACTAATTCCTTCCAAAATTGCTAACCAAATTAATTCTCAATATATGATATACGTAGATTATATATATTTTTAGGCATTCTTTTACACATATCTACTTGTATTTTATGAGTATAATCTATGTTTATTACACCTTATTTCATTATTATATCTTACTTTTATTTTATTTGTTTGAAGATCTGCTCTATGCTTGTTTTTATTGGCAGAACACAATTTAGAATGAAGAATGCAGTGGAAAAAAATATTCAACATGGACTAGACAAATACATGAAATATACATGAAGAAAAATGCTTTCAAAAGACTTTCAAATTGTAGTTTTAATCAAGGAATACATTCTAGCCATGTTCTTTGACACATGTATATTCCTATAGAAGAAAATTTGATGGAAAATGGAGCTAAAACGGAGTCTAAAGTCTCCAAAGTATTCAGGTCGTGCCTATGAGGCATAGTTGTGTGAAAATCCAATTCTTCCCATGGTCAAATCGTGCCTCTTAGGTATGGCCATGTCTGAAAAATGGCACAGCCGTGCAGAATTTTCTACACTTAGACTAAAAGTAAAATGTTCATAACCTTTTACTTGGTTGAAGTTATTGGATGTTCCAGATACCAAAATATAGAAAATTTTAAGAGCTATAAGTTTGATTTAGACTTCAATTAATGAAAACCATGTTTAAATGGTCTAAAAGATGTTTTAATGAGACATGGCCATGCTAGGGCCAAGTTTTTTCCCAAGACCATGAGACATGGCTGTGTAAAATCACACAACTGTGCACCCCATCTAGAGCCTATTTAAAGGGAGAACATGTGAAATCACACGGTCGTACCTCCTTTCCCGAGTCCATCCATGCTTTGGTCATGCCAAAAGGCATGACTGTGACACGACCCAGGTAGGAACTATGCCTAGTGCTATAAAAGGGTATTTTCTCCCTTTTCACTTATCTTTGGCTTGGGACTCTGCCCCCATTCCTTGGGGAAGGGTTCTCTCCCTTGGGAGAACCCTAGAAGCTTCATCTTTGTCGATTTGTCCAACTCCAGAGATAGGATTTCATCCAATAAGACTGTGATGCATAGATAAGCATTCTCCTCTCTTTATCTCGTTTATTGAGTTGTATATTCTTATTCTTCTTGTCTCTTGGTTGTATTTGTTAGAGTGTATACCCAAAGTCTAAGCTTTTTGTAAACATTTATTTTGAATATGAATCACATTTGGTCAAAATATCTATATTTGTTTGTCAAGTGTAGTTGTTCAATTAATTTATATTGTAGATAACATAGTGTGTGGTGTCACACACAGAAGATA
>JBBMJZ010000081.1:8974974-8992084 GCA_037833815.1 Zingiber zerumbet | reverse complement strand
AAAAGAACACATGGTAGCTAGGAAAGATTCAGACCTTGTACAAAATTTTTGTACAGTGGAACCATTAGGTTTTTCGAGTAGCAACTAACATGAATCTCCTACAACTGCTAAAAACTCAAGGAAGTTTACTCCTTTCTTTCCTTTGCATACCTTTCTTTATCTTTATACTTGTGTTTGTTTGCTTTCATATTTTTCTTACTTGATTTGCACTTTGTTTGGTCTTGTATATACTTTGCTTGGTTTTGAGTCATATCTCTCTACATGTTCTTTTATAATATCTTAAGAATTGTAAAATCTTGTTAAGTTTGACCATTAAGTTTTGAGTTCATTTGACATGAGCGAATACTTTGTTTACATGTTGTTATTAGTGTAGTGATGGATTATATCTTGATAGATTAAGTTTGATAGTGATAATTACCTAGTAACAATCTTAGACTTGCTTATTCTTTATCCTCTTGTATGTGAGTTGCAATCATGGTAATTGACACTCTAGAATTTGTTTTGCTTCTTTCCAAGACTACATTTTCATATGCATATATGAATGTAATAAGGCCCTCTCACTGTCCACTTTGTGATTTACCTTCTTATTTAGTACTAACTAAATAATTCCCTTAGCACCTTAATTTTCCATTACATTTTTGTTGTCATACCTTTATTTGTTTATGCCTTACCTTATCTTTGAGAATTTTGATTGATGGCATGATGAGTTACATTGTCCAAGATGGATAAATTTTATGTGAGTGTGTGTGTGTGTTGGGGGAAGGGGGTGTGCGGAAGAAATGATAAAATCTGAGTATCTAGAATACAACACGAGTAGGTCTAGTTAAATGACATGGTCATGACCCGATTTTGTACACCCCACAAAAAAGAAAAAAAAAAAGAGAAAAACAAAAGATGAAGGAAAAAAATAAAAAGAGAAGAAGTAATTCTTGATTAGGTGATGGAATGTACAAAGGAAGTTGAGAAGTTGGGTGAGCTTTTGTGTATGTTACGAGATTGTATTCATATGTTCACCATTCCATTACTCTCATTTTCTCTTTGACTCTTCTTCTTGTTCTATTATCCTTCTTATTATTTTGTTCATTTTTGTCACATTGTAAGTCTAATAAGTCATTCAGATTTATGCATATGTATATTTATAGTAATAGAGAAGTAGAAAATAAGTAAAGATATGGTAGTGTAATTTCATGAGTAGTATTAAGCAGAAACTCCATATCATAGATGCTTACTTGAGTGAGAGAGAAACTATTTACCATATGAGGTTCTATCATGCTTAATTTATGCAAGTTGATTGAAATTATCATGCTTATTGACTAGTGTAAAAATTAGATTCATGTGGCAAAGGCAATTCAGTCGTCCCCAACACCCCGCCAATCCATCCCTAGGCCAATACAGAGGAGGTAAATCATGGGTGGCTACTAGACATTAGTGCAAGTGGTCAAGGCATGGAGGAGGGCATGCTCGAATGCGCCGAGTTTTGACCCCAAGATCTTATGTGGCAACACCCCATGTCTTAACTACCACTTCGCCCCGAGGGGACATAAAAATTAGATTTATGGATGTATTGATGGTTGTAAATATGATGGTCATAAGTAATTACCTTTTATGATCTTAGAAGTGTTGATAGGGGATTTATAGAGAGATAAGTTTTTTATTGCTTTCTAGTTTTTTTTTTTTTTATTTTCTTGCTTGAGACGTGCAAGAAATAAAGTGTAGGGTTGTAATATCAACCATCTTTGACATATTATTTCGTTCTTATACTCGATGTTTTAATCCACTTGTATGATTTATTCACATGACTTATCATGTTTTATAAACATTAGATTATTTATAGCTTTAATATAAATATCATCTAATTGATGACCCTAATGTTTAAATTGATACATATTTTATTTTATAGGGCATTTGAAAAGCATATTGAAGAGTTTTGAGGCTCATGCAATAAGGAGCATGACCGTATCGTGCTTGAAGGCATGACCGTATTAAGGACCTTAGCCCGATTTTAGCCCCAGGCATGGCTAGGTTGTGCAAGGAGGCACGACTAGGTCGTTCCTAGAGGCACTGTCATGCCTAGGAGCACAACTAAGTCATGCTTGGAGGCACGACGATGCCTGGGGGCTGCTATTTGGTGAGTTTGAGCCATGAGTCCACGTTTTGGGTTGGTTCAAGAGACTAATATAAAGGGAAAAGTAGGTTCAACTCAAAGGGGATCTCTCCAGCCACTCTCCATCAACCTTAGCCTCCTTTCCACCTCCATCTCCACTATCTCCACAACTCGGAGGAAGGGAGGCCATCTTCCATCTCTCTCGCTTAGATTAGAAGGGAGAGTTTGTTCTACATCCGAGGAACCTCTAACAATCTACATCCACTACTTTGCCGACATCACCTTTCTTGCTCAAATTATAGGAGAAGGTTCCATTCCATATCTGACGGGATTCCCCCCATCTCAAATGGATTAGGGAGAGCTCGGGTCCTCCACCAAGCTTCTAGATTAGAAGTTATAATCATTCCACCGTCAACACCATCTCTTCATTGGATTAGAAGAAGAGGATCCATCCACATTAACAAGAACACTACCAGATTATGTGAGACGCTCCACCTTCATCATCAGAATCACACCCACCGTCGGAGGAAGAGATCTCTACTTACCTTAGTTTTAGCTTAGCTTAGTTTTAATGCATGTCAAGTGTTTGTTTTAATGCCTCTTACATTTTGTTGACTTTTGTTAATGTATTTCAATTCCTTTAATTACTTGTATGCTTGTTTCACTTAATACAATTGTAGTTTAGGCTAGATTAGAATGCCTTTCATTTAGTAGACTTAGAACTCCAAAATCCAAGCCCCCTATTTCCATAGCCAAACCTCCCAACAATAAAATGATCTTAAGATTATCATCCGGTCATTACATTCATTAGGAGACGATACGAGTCATCCCTATATTACATTAGAGTAAAGAGGGTTCAGTAATTAAATTGAGTTTGATACACCCATAATACGACATACAGGTACTTTTATCATGGAGTAGTCGATCGATAAAGCGGATTATGCAAGATTGATTTGATCATATCAAAGTAAACAAGGAAAGATTAGATTCAGTCAATCGATCTATAGGATCAATCGACTAAATAAAACTGGAATTCAAGTGTGAAGAAGGTAGGTTCTGATTGGGTTCAGTTGACTAAACAGGGTGTTCTGTCAACCCAAAAAAGTATATAGAAGAGTCTCAAGATACGAGACTCAGAACAATAATTCTCAATAATCCATGTCTCTCTTCTTTTGTTATGTTCGTGCAAGTACTGTTGTTGATATGTAGAGAGGCTCTCTGAGAAAATACGATGAAACTTCATTCTTTAGTTGTTGGAAACTTTATTACTTGTATTTTATCTAAAAGAGATAGTAGTATGTTTCAATTCTCTTCCTCATTTGTATGATTTTTCCTCTGAAAGTTTTTCAGAAGGAGAGTTTTAGCAGATTGCCTATTCGAAAATGATCCAAGGGATCATAGGCCTTGGAGTGACAATCATTGGACTATGAACTAAGTAACTACCCGAGTTCTTTTGTTTTAATATTTCTACTGCATTTCTAATTTCGAAAGGCTTTGAAAAAGAAAGTATTTTAAACAAGCGATATTCATCTCCCCCTTTCTATCATGCTTTCAAGTCTTACAAAAAGAACTCCTCCCTAAGACCTTGGGAGAAGACAGTAATTAGCAACTCAGAGAGTAGCGGAACGTACCTCTAAATCTATCTAGGTGAAGGATTAGATGTGCTCCCAAAGTGATTCCTACTATTGTTGCTTTAGATTGAAATAAAATAAGGGAGTTCTTTTAGTATTTCTTGCTACTAGAAATAAGCGGTGTAAGAACATCAAGTTAAAATCTTCGGATTGGATTGTGTTAGGATTCAACATGTTGGACACTATTAAAAAAATGTTGAACTAAATAACACTGAATCTGGGACGATCGGCCCGGTCTCATGAAATTTTTCTACGGGCCGTTAGAGTAAATCGGGAAGCGCTCACGGTGAGAGGCTCAAAAGCCCAACATCTAGTGGTTGTGTGTCTCATTTAGAGGAAAAATCTTTGCATATGCATTGTAGATGAGAATCAAATTGTGACACTGCTAAGCTGATGTAACCATGGTCATTAGAAAATATGACATTTTACTTTGTATAGGTATTGATTTAATAGGGCACTATTCTCAAATATGCATAAATGATCTTTATGATCACTTAGACCATCATATTGTTCAACTTAATCAATTTGAAATTGGCTAATAACTCTTCAACAAAAATTGTTGCCGAGAAGGGGTCTCCTCTATGTGGTGCAGTTCGCCTCACATGCCTCCTAGCTTCTCCTAGTCCGTCTTGTGGCTCTTTCTAATCATCTAGGTTGGTATGGCTCTCATAAGTACTTTGGAGTCTTAATTCTAAGATTCAAGTTCTCTAACTCGGATATCTGAGTTGGTAGGGTTTTGAGCAGTATTCCTCTTGATAACCTCCAATATGATTGTGATCAGCTGAGTCAAAGTGATGAGATGCGCTTCTATTTCCATATCATTAGGCAAAGGCTAGTTGTGTTGTCCTATGGAGAACTTGGGATCTTCCATAGCTCTTTTTGCTGTCATCATCTTAATGTCTTAGCTTGATTTAGTCTCTTCTCAGGGACGATGCCAAAAAATAATGATGTACAAATCTATTACTATGTTGGATGCCAAGGTGGCAAAAATGATGAGGAAATCTATTGACAAAATAGATATTGAGGTGGAGGCATAGTCCAACTTGGCTGGTATGCTGACCTACACACACAAGAACAATCATTAAAGAAGCCAATTGGAAAAGTCCTTTTGACACTTAAGTCACTAGAGGTGTAGTGAACAACAAAGACTATGAAAGTGAGATAGACCTCAATACCAACATCTTTTTGTATTTATGGGTGTGAGATAGGGAGTTACGCATGACAATCATGAATATGAACTCCAAAAAGTCATTCATCCATTTTAGTCATTACTCTCAGTCATTAATTATAGTCATCGTCATTAATATCAATCTCTTGGACGTTACTGATTAACTATAAAAAATAATGATCCTGGGTCATGTCTGTATGTGGCCAACAATTGCATGAGCAATAATGGCTAACTGGAGAAATCATGTAGCATATTAAACTCTAAGAGGAGACCTCAGGTGGTTCAGAGTGCTAGAGGAGAGAACTTGGAGTTCCTAGAGAGGAGACCTTAGGAGATTGAGCATCCTTATCATGGCCGTGTTAGACTAGTGGCATCACTACAAGGATGAATAGCGATTCGCTTTGTTCAATTTCATTCATGTGCTTGTCTAGAAGATGTTAATGCGCAACCAAAAATATAAATAACACATAAAATAAACAAGTTTACACAAGAGAACATGGCTTTGATTGTGTTATGGTTGCTTGGGATTGCCTCTGAAGGTCTAGAATGTAACAACACTTTTCTTCAAATCCTCGCAAAACTAAAGTCCAAAATCCTCTACAAAATCCTCTTTTATAGACTTTAAGTCATGATTGGAATTTGCCTAACAATCTATTGCATCGACACCATCAGTTGATTGCTCCATAATAGATTTGAACATTGTTTTGCTCTATTAATTCAATGGCTCAATCCAACTCAGCAATTGTCAACTGTTATATTATTAACAACCAATTAATGTCTATCGATCAAGTTCTCGAATTGATTCAGAAACTTTTTGTTTGCTTTAATAGTGTCATTAGTCGAGTTCCCACTTGACTAAAGTATCAACCGACTGTTGAAATACAACAATCGATTGATCGCACGGAAACCTCATGAACTTATGATTTAGGCCTTACAAAGGTTAAACTCTCACTTTATCTAGTATCTGATTGACCTCAACCTACTAGAACTTCACCCGCCTAATATCCGATCAATTTTGACCTATAAGACTTCACTTACCTAGCACTCAATTAACCTTAACTTGCTAGGGTTTCACAATTGTAGAACATTTAGTCATCCTTAACTTGTTTAGACTTTTTGTCTCATGCCTAATATCCTGTCAATCTTGACCTGTCAAGATTTCACCATGACCAAACTTCTAGTCCTCCTTAACCTATTTGATCTTTCTGTCTCATACCAAATATTCAGTCCTTTATAACCTATTAGGACTTTCACCCATATGCCTAATATCTGATCTTCTATAACATATTAGGACTTCTATCCAGATGTCTAACATTCAGTCCTTTATGACATATTAGGACTTCACCAACATGTCTAACATTAGGATTTCTCTAATCAACTATGACCCACTTGTTGATATTGAGAACACTACATTGAACCTATATTTTGATGCATGATTAAGTTTAAAGATAGATTTATTTGTGATCTAACAAGGTTGTCAAGTTTGTAAGTACAAGTAATTTGACATGATGCAAAGACCTAGTTTGAATTAGGAAATGGCAAAGACCTAGTGGGACTAAGTAGTGTAAGTCTTAGTAGGACTAAGCAGCAGTAGAAGACCTACTTGGGAATAAGATAGTGAAAGACATAGTTAAGAACTAGGCAAACCTAGTTATAAATTAGGTGGAAGTCCAAGAAAGTCCACTAGGAGCTAAGGTTTTGGCAATAGAGTCTAGATAGGTCAACTAGGAGCTGAACATTGTAAAAGTTAAAGTCTTGGAGGTACCAGGCAAAGGTAAGCTAAGTTTTGGACAACGGGAAAAGGTAAGCTATTTGGTGGTTCTAGGTGATCGGATGGGATCCAGACGACTGACTGGGGATAATTTCTGGCTGATGGGGTCGAAAATTGCCACGCGATGGAAGTAAGGTGCAGGCTATTAGTATTAGCCCTAGTACCGATTATGAGATATTGACAAAGATATTTTTATCACATTTTATTAATTAATAAAAAAAGGTAAAGTTGGTTATTATATTTATTTCAGTTTAGTGTCGAATGAATAAGTGTAATAATGTTCTAGGATAGTAAGTTCTAGTCTATAATATATCAGTTGATTGAATTGATTGTGAAATATTGTAGATATATATAGAACGCTACTTTTAATTATTCCTAGTCAAATATTAATATATAAGGACAATATTAATGCGTTGAGATTAACATGTAGTAGGTCAATGAATGACTTAATCTCACAAGGCATGGATATGAGATAACAGGTTGACACATTGATATATATTAGAGAATATGTACTGAATGACCCACTATAAGAATGTTTCATAGATCGTTATATGAGTGTCATAAACATTCTCATAGTAAATATTAGTATGAATACACAATGAGTTGTATACTTTGGTATCAGCAAACGTCACCTGTAACGAGGTGGACTAAAAAGTCAATTGCGGGGTATGCAATAAGTTATGTGGAGGGATGTGAGTGGTGTAAATGAGATTTATCCCTTCTATATGGTGTAAGTGATATATATGAGCCCCTTGATTAGTAGGACACAGGAATGCATAACCATGCTTAAATGAATCAATATGCGATATTGAGCTTATGATTGAGTGTATCTACTTAGAGATCAAGGAACATAAAGATTAATAAAATGATGACACGGTATATGTCTCATTGATTAATCTAAATATCAAGGATAGAAGCATCAAGTCACACAAGATAATAGACACAGAAAGGTTAGCTTGGATCTCGACATTCTCGTCACTTGGGTAGTAATGATGCCTTGCTAGATATCACTCATTGCTTATGTATCTAAAATAGTTTTAGAGACATTATCAACGTTACGAGAACTTGTTGGATCATGCACATAAAAAATATGTTAATTTGGAGATGAGTTCATATGATGAATCATTAGATTAAGTTTAATCCGAATTACATTCATTGAGTTAGACTCAATTGGATCTAACTATTAGATTTAGTCTAATTCGAATTCGACTCATTAAGTCAATTCAGATTGATAAGAATTAATGAGTTAGACTCATTAAGTGACTTGATAAATTTGAATTCATCAAAGAATAGGAGTATTCAATTTAGAATTAATCTTGCATTGAATGAAGAGTAAAAAGTTGTCAATTTTGAATTGATCATGTATTGGATGAAGACAAATATTAATGTCAATTAAGGCAATTGACATTAAGACATTTGATTAAATGAGTATAAAAGGAGTTTTGATTCATTTTCATAAAAGGGATTTGTGTTATTTGTGCTCTTTTTCTTCTTCCACCTTTGGTCGAGACTCCCTAAAAAGGTTGCTAGCACAACTTAGGTGGTTTTTTTCTCTAAATTTGTGAGTTCGTGAGACGTAAGGAACGTGTTTGTGTGGGTACTGAAAGAGGCGGAAACTTTTAATCGTGCTGAGATCCAATCAGGATAAAGTTGCTGTCATGAGTTCGTGTTTACGCAACAAAGGTATAACTCTCATCACAACTAGTATGCGGTTTCATTCGCATGGATCTTTTTGAAGGATCTTGAAGATTATATTTCACTGCGCTTGTGTTTATTTTGCACTTGAGATCCTAACAATTTGAACACCATGAGCATTTGATATGTCTTGCGAGAAAATCAAATCATCATTGCATGGTTATCCCCGTGCTACTTGTCATCCCACCACTCACCACTCTTAAGGTAAGTTTTAGCGTAATGATAAAATTGATACAATATGATCTAGATGTCATAAGTTCAAGTCTTAAAAAAAAAATCTTTTACAAAACAAAATTGCATACAATAAATCTTTTTTTTTTTATAAAAATTTCATAGTGTTTATTTATTTATTTTGTTAATCTACGAAAAAAAACCTTAGTTGATTAAGAAGGGAATTAAAACAAAATAAATTTGTTGATGAATTCCTTATAAAATACTAATTCCAAATAGTACATCATGTTTTATCTTTTGATTTACCAAATTTCTAAAAAATTCCTTTTATTTTTCATGAAGAGAAAACATTCTTGTCTTATTGTTAGTAATAAACAGCAAGATTTGTTTTATTTTTTAAATCTTTTTGAGTTATAAACTTTATTAAGAAAATAAAAAATCAATTCCAACTTTGCAATTTAAGTTGTATGGAAAAAATATTTTTTTATCCAAAATACCACGTTAAAATCTTATTTGGAATTCAATGTAATAGAAAGTAAATGAAAAAAAAATAGGGTAAAAATTGGAAAATTTCCAAAATTAAATTATAATAATTTAGCTGGCTAAGAAAAGGGACCTTTTCGTAAATTTATATAATTACGGGTAGCTAAACAAAGGTCTTCACATATGATCCGGCGGGTGTATATTAGAGTTCGATCCATCGGCTCAATTCCCCAAATTCTAGGGTTTCCCTTTGAAAACCCTAAGCTCGCTGCTCCGCCTGCTCTCGATCTGGAGCTCTCGATCTCTGTTCGAGGCGATCGGAGTGGTTGTCGATCTTTCGGTAAGGTTTCTGGTTTTGATTGGGGGAGCAGGAGCTCGTAATGTCCACGGAGAGAAAGAGGAAGGTGAGCTTGTTTGACGTCATGGACGAGGCATCCGTATCGGAGAAGCTGGCCAAGGTGAACGGTGCCTTCTCCTCCAGGCCGGCGGCGGTTCCGACCGGGATCAACCGGTGGAACGGTCGGCCCTACTCGCAGAGGTATTACGAGATCCTGGATAAGAGGAAGACCCTCCCCGTGTGGCAGCAGAAAGAAGAGTTCTTGCAAGTTTTGAAGGCCAATCAGACTCTGATTTTGGTCGGAGAGACTGGTAGTGGTAAAACAACTCAGGTTTGTTCTACACTACTTGAGGGTTTGATCTTTGATTTTAATCCTGCAACTATTACGTGTATGATTTTGAACCTTGAAGTAGTTTGTATTGCCTCGTTATGTCATTCTATGTGCTCCTGGATAAACTTCGTAGCAAGGTTTAAAGTAACGACGCCATTTTGGAGTTTCTGCCAGAGACCAGAACGAGAACAGTATTGCTCTGGTTCAGTGTGTGCCTGTTGCAGTGAGGAGGATGGGAAAGAATAAGAAGAGTGGGGTTTGGTCAGTGCAGGTCGTTCCAAAGAGGAGGAGGGGAAAGAAGTGAGGGTGGAGCAAGAAGAGGATAAAAAGGAGCTTGCTTAGCGACTTTGGCAACTTTGAATGACGTAACAAAGGCTCAACTTTTGGCATGGCTTGGGAAGAGGAAGAAGATGCAGGCGATGTCAATGACGAAGGAAGAGGAGGAAGATGGAACGAAATTAGATAAAAGCTTACCTTGAAGAAGTTTCATTGCAGAACCAAAACTCTAGTCTTATTCACTTGCGTGATGCTTGCAAGGGATGAAGCTAGTTGTGCTTCATTCAATTGCTGACACTCACAATGGAGGAAGCAGTATAGTATAAGTATTTAAGGCTAAAGTTTGCACCTTAGTGATTAGATAATCAACTTCTGGAGTTTATGCACAAATGCAGCAGCTGTCTATTTGTCTTATGACAATTCAGTGATTTCCTCCATGGTATTATGTGAAGGCCTAAGCTTGCATGGTTACACCTAAGCAAAAGACAAGTCTGAGGCTACTCCAAAAAGAGAATCCTCCTCAGCAAGCCAAATTTGCATGTGATCATGCTTTTTTCTCCCAATCAAGTCATCTTTCTTCCCTTAGAGGATCGTGGCTGTCAAGGTCTACAAGGAAAGATACACTTGAGTTTTGGAGCTTCCCTAGTGCGCTTCCATGAAGCTCAAGTCATCCTCTCTTAAACGCATGAAAATAGGAAACAAGTACCTCTTCCACAGTGAAGTTGGATTTTGCAGGATGATGTAACAAGCACTTTCAATTGTTGTCTACCAGTTGGTCCTGACAGTGCTGCCCTTTTTAACCTTTTTTCTTCCTTTTATAGATGCATGAACGATTCCTTTTGGCTGGTAGACTTTTGACTGAATTTTTCACTATCATTCTTCTTTGTAGAAGCATTATGAGTCATGATCATTGTTCTCATTAATTGTTTATCCTTATTTTTTTTGTTGCTCTGGGTCTAGAGTATGCAATCCTAGGACTCAATGCATAAACCATTGCCAATTAGTGCCCTTTTATGTATCTGTTGATAAACTGGCCTTCCCTTTTAAGGTTTTCTTTCTTATTCTTCTTGTTTCTGTGGCTTGGCATGGATATTCAGTGGTCGTTGCACTCTTTTAACCTTTTGTCAAGTATCAGACAAGTATCTGGTGATTTCAGTTGACATTTTTGAATATGCATATTGTTTATTTCCTATTCATTTGGATTCTCTTGTGTGACTTTATGTGTTTTCTTTATGAGGTTGGATTAATGTTTCTTTTTTTATATTGCATGTGTTACTTTTTAAATGAATAATGTATCTTTTAACAGATTCCACAATTTGTATTGGAATATGAGGACTTGGGCAAGCGCTCCATGGTTGCTTGCACTCAACCTCGACGAGTTGCTGCTATGTCTGTTTCTCGCCGAGTTGCTGAAGAGATGGATGTAACAATAGGTGATGAAGTTGGTTATAGCATTAGGTTTGAAGATTGCAGTAATCACAAGACTATATTGAAGTAAGTCCACTTTTGCTGCTTCTCCTGACTTTGATTTTCTGCAATGGTGACAAATTCAGTAACTATCTTTATTATATATATTTTATGAATCCTAATGACCTTTATTGGTATGTATTTTCACCAAGCAGCAAGATTTGTTAGCAAACATTAAAACAAACTATGTTATAAAGATTGATGGGTTCCAATCATTATGATAATGGGTTTTTTTTTTAAAAGGGCACGTGGGATGTGATCGCTAACTTTCCTACGATTTGATGGTTAAACATTGTTATTATACTGTAAATCAAATATTGTTGGCAGCTTTCATGCATCTTCCTTTGGGAGTTGATTTCTGAAGAATATTTGATTGTCTCCTTCAGAATAACATGGCTGACAATATTGTTCTAATGGTTTTTTTCTATTGAAATAATGACCTCAATATCAAAAACTAAACAGTCCAGAAATTTTGTTTTAGATTATCTTGTAAAGTAATAATTTGTTACTTCTGTAGGTGGGTAGAATGTATGCTGGGGTGATATTTTATATGGATACATTCACCATCTTTTTTTTTAAGATTGCCACACACTAAAGCAAGATTAATAGATACTCATAATAGAACATTGATGATATTAGCCTTTGTCTGATTTTCTGCCCCATTGTCACCATATGATGCCAGATATTTAACTGATGGTATGCTGTTAAGAGAAGCAATGGCTGATCCATTATTGGAGAGATACAAGGTGATAATTCTCGATGAGGCTCATGAACGTACCTTGGCGACAGATGTCTTATTTGGGCTTCTGAAAGAAGTACTAAAAAATAGACCTGATTTGAAGTTGGTTGTGATGAGTGCTACTCTTGAGGCTGAGAAATTCCAGGGTTACTTTAATGGGGCGCCTTTAATGAAGGTACCTGGTAGATTGCATCCAGTTGAGATTTTCTACACACAAGATCCTGAAAGGGATTACTTGGAAGCTGCTTTACGAACAGTTGTACAGATACACATGTGTGAACCTCAGGGTGACATACTTGTTTTCCTTACCGGAGAGGAAGAAATAGAAGATGCATGTAAGAAAATAACAAAGGAAATTAATAATTTGGGTGACCAAGTGGGCCCTGTGAAAGTGGTGCCTTTATATTCCACCTTACCTCCTCTATTGCAGCAAAGAATATTTGAGCCTGCTCCAGCACCATTGGAGGAAGGTGGCCCACCCGGAAGGAAGATTGTGGTGTCAACTAACGTTGCAGAAACTTCATTGACTATTGATGGTATTGTTTATGTGATAGATCCTGGTTTCTCCAAACAAAAGGTTTATAATCCACGAATACGTGTGGAATCTTTGCTTGTCTCTCCAATTTCCAAGGCTAGTGCACATCAAAGGGCAGGACGTGCCGGTAGAACACAACCTGGGAAATGTTTTAGACTTTACACCGAGAAAAGTTTCAAGGGTGACTTACAAGAACAAACCTATCCAGAGATTCTCCGCTCTAACTTAGCAAATACAGTCCTTACTTTGAAGAAACTGGGAATTGATGATCTGGTCCATTTTGATTTTATGGACCCTCCTGCTCCTGAAACACTCATGCGAGCACTTGAGATCTTAAATTACCTAGGTGCTTTGGATGACGATGGCAATTTGACTAAGCTAGGTGAACTCATGAGTGAGTTTCCCTTAGACCCTCAGATGTCAAAGATGTTGGTTGTCAGTCCAGAGTTCAACTGCTCCAATGAGATCCTATCAATGTGTGCAATGCTTTCAGGTTAGCATAAACTTTCTTTTTTAACTTTTCTTGTGTCTTCTTTTGCTTGAAATATATATATATATACATGCTTGAAATTTATGGACTCTGCATGCTTCCTCACAGTTTTGCACTGTGGGCATTTAGACTTCCACCAGAGTAGCATTTGATATTGTATAAGTTTTCTAACTTATTCTATTATGTATTTCTCACCTGTATACCTTTTCATAACATTGTTAGCAATTAGCAATGTCAATCACAATATATTCACATAGAATTTGAGTCGCAAGCATGCAGCTTTTCCTTCACAACTAGTCCTTCAAAGTATAAAGGAATAGGATGCGGTGCCTTTGATGGCTTCTGTTGCTGGATCATATCGATAGGTGTGATGGCTGCTATGTTGATTAGACTTTAGCATCTAATGATCAATCTAGTGTGGTCTTATTAACCAGTGTTTTAGGACTCCTCTAGATAGTTTCAGTTTCTCAAATAGTTGCTTATGAAGCAGTTTCGTGTTGACTCCATGCATACGCTGACCTTCAGTGGGCCTCCTCTGTGATTACAAATTATATTTCTAGTACCCAATTGCTTTCTCCGGCCTAGGGAGGCCCAGAAAGCGGCAGATGAAGCTAAAGCTCGGTTCGGCCATATCGACGGAGATCACCTGACGTTGTTAAATGTATATCATGCATACAAGCAAAATGGTAAGTGCGTAATATACTACTTTGCCAAATGCATTGTTTGCAATAATTTGGTTATTTAAATCTGCCTTGTTATCACAGCTGAGGACTCTTCTTGGTGCTATGAGAATTTTATAAACAGTAGGACTATGAAGGCTGCTGACAATGTGAGGCAACAGCTTGTACGGATCATGTCTAGGTTCAACCTCAAGCTATGCAGCACCGACTTCAACAGTCGGGATTATTATGTGAACATCAGAAAATCCATGCTTGCTGGGTACTTCATGCAAGTGGCCCATCTTGAGAGAACAGGACACTACCTCACAGTGAAGGACAATCAGGTTTTTCTTTTTGCTGCTTTTCCTCTTTGATTCTCAATTGTTTCCTCATCCAAGCTTCTGATGAACTATATCCACATGGTGTAATTCTAGGTTGTTCATCTTCATCCATCAACCTGCTTGGATCACAAGCCAGAATGGGTCATTTATAATGAGTATGTTTTGACCAGCAGGAATTTCATCCGCACGGTAACAGATGTTAAAGGAGAGTGGTAAGTTCAAAAAACGTCTACTTATCAGTAATGATAGCTTGTGACAAAGCAATGCTGAATAAATGTTGCATCCCCATGTGCATTTTTTGGTGTTAATCTCAACTGTTTCTTGATTTGTTGGAATAAAATCTCCATTCATTTGATTAGATAATACAGCATCAGCATGGATATCTATATCATGTTAAACTCTGTTTGCTCGTCCGCTGATCAATGAAATCAAATCCATTTTTTATTTAATCATGGATCACTGTGACTTTTGGTTGAATGTAAGATTCAGTATCATGTCAAAATTACATTCAAACTTTATGATGGGATTGTGCACATGAATGCATTTAGTCATCATGTTTACTGATTAAAGACCATCGGCGACCTTATCAAAACGGATGCCTCTTCGATGTTATTAAATCTTCTTTACTTGTGTCATTTTCTTAGCATCCCAAATCTCTCAACTATAATTTCTATTTGCAGGATGATCGACATAGCTCCACACTATTTTGATCTGAGCAACTTCCCTTCATGCGAGGCAAAACGAGTGCTCGAGAGATTGTACAATAAGCGGACGAAGGAAAAGGGCGAGAGCAAAGCTAGAAAGTAGAAACAAAACCTTTGTTCGCCCTCACACCATTTGACTTGCCAATACATAAATATTGCTCATAAGCAAGATTGCCTGAACACCAAAAAAGATCGACACCTCAAAGTTGAGACAAGTTTATCATCGAGATTCATGTTTCTCTTATATGTTTCGTCTACAAGAAAACATCTATTTTCTCTATGTTATGTCGAACGGATGCTTTCTTTTAATGTTATCAACAATATGTTAGACCTTGAATATGTGCCAATGATCTTTGTGCTTTGAAGGCTACAAAACAATGCTTTTAGTTTGATAGTATAGAACCTTACTGATCTCAATTGGCAAACTGAGCTGTGGTATCCTACCTTTTTACAAATAATTCCCATTAAAATATCCTGTGTATCATGAAAATCTTATTTTACTCCAGTTATTGACACAATGATGATCATGTAATATTTGCAGATGGAAATAAGGGGTTTTCTTTTGTATAATATAAACTATGTTTTTGGAACCTCTTTGATTTGATCCAGCTAAAGCCATCTGTTTCGGGGTGAAAACGAACTAAATCAAGTAGAATTCTATAAAATATTGATATTAGAATTTGAGTTTAAAAATATATATGATATTTGAATTTGATTCAAAGTTTGAAATATAAATAATTTTGATTGTGTTCAATTTGAAATGAAATTTAATTTCTGGTTTGATTTTTGTTATTCAAATTCCAATTTGAACATATATCAATTGATATTGTATAAAAATAAATAAAATTCAGATTGAATCTGATTGTAAATATTATGAATTTGATTTGAAAAAAAACATTATTAAATATGTTTGAGTTTGAATACGAATTAAATATGATAATTTAAAATGTGAATTAAATATTTTTTGTGCAGTTCGAAATGCATGTGAACTGCATGGAGGTCGATAGGGACAACACAAAGGTGCATTTACTAATTCAATTTAGTTCTATTAATGTGCCATAAAATCTGGATGGCTTTGACTGTTTTATATTTATGACCTAATCAATACGGATAGATTATTATATGTGGATTTGATTTTAAATTTTTTTAGAATCTAGATATTTAATTCTTTAGACGGATTAATTTTTATATTTACATTAAGTGCGAGTGCTGTGAACATAAGAACACCTCCAATACAAATGTTATTAGGGTATTATAATACTATTTTACTATTTAAAGTATTGTAAAGAGGTGTTATAATACCCTTGTACTTGAACGCATTTAAGACTTTAAACGTGTTCAAGTAAAGGTGGGGTGGGCTGGTGTTGACCCACCTCATGTTTAATTTTTTTATTTTATTTATTAAAAAGTTATAAATTTTAAATTTTAAAATTAAATAAAGTGGTTAATTTTTTAGCAATTAGTCCAAAATTTTATTTATAAAATATTCATGAATTAGTATTTCGTTATTTTTAATTTTATGTTTATTTAAAGTTATTATTGTATTTTAATTTTATAATTATATGGTAATTTTAAATAAATTTTATTTTCCTAACTTTATAATTTTAACTGTTAAGTTGTAATTTCATTTTCTCGCAAACATATATTTTATTTAATAAATATATTTTTAAAAAATTAATAATTTAAATTTTAAAAGTATATTTAAAATATATTTATTTAATATGATATAATTTTATAATGATTGAGTGAAATGTGAGAACTATAAATAATAAGTGTTAATTTTAAAAGGAATGTGGATGAAAGAGATATGTTATTATAACAGTGATGTGACAGTAAATCCCATATTTTTTTTTGATGAGGTAGTGGATATTATAACGATGATATATTATGGATACTGTAACTTTTTATTCTCCATCGATCTTCCATTAACGAAGTAAGCGATCATTAGGGAGAAAGGAAACAAACAAACAAAAACAAAAAATAAAGAAGCAGAAGAAAGATGTAAGTTGGTAGTTTTGGGTAGGTGGAGAATCCGCAAGTACATTTATTCACGGGACAAATAATTAATATTTATATTATTTTTTATTTTTCATTTATGACTCTTATAGGATACCTTATGAACAATCCCTTGCTTCCTTAATAGCACAACTACTCCATGTTTAATTTATTACCATTCCATGTGCTCACAAAAGATGGCTTAAACCCGAT
>JBBMJZ010000081.1:8959937-8974874 GCA_037833815.1 Zingiber zerumbet | reverse complement strand
GCTAGAGTTTCTTTTAATTCACTATTTTGTGTTTTAATTTCTAACTCACAAAAATGTTTTGATAACATAATTTCTTATTTACAAAAATCTTTTGACATTATATTTTCTAATTAAAAAAAATCTTTCGACAATATAACTTCTACTTTGCAAAAATCTTTTGACAATGTTTTTATTGAACTAATCAACTAGTCAGGAGATGGAGATCATACCTGACTTACCTTGTCGGTTGTTGATTCTCCCCCTGTTGAGTTGTTTTCTTCCGACGTTGCTCCCCCTTCATCGATGCTCTCAATGCTCATTGAAGAAGGGCTAATTGCGTCCTCAGGTTGGAGATCGGCTGCTAGGTCTATCTCGGCACTTACCTCAGATTCGGACTCTTCTGAGGATGGATCAGTGTCCATCGAGGAGTTGGATTCGACTTCAACTGGTTCTTGGTATAGCTTCAAGAACTTTTCCCACAGTTCTTTTGGACTTCTGTATTTTCTGACTCTGTCGAGATCCTGGGCAGGTAGTACACTCAAAAGACTGGACTCAGCCTTACCATTTGCCATCACATCGTTACGTTGCTCATCAATCCACTGATGCTTCTCAAGTTCTTCTCCTTCTTTGCTTTTGGGTGCTTCAAAATCATATTTTATTATTAGACACATATTAAAGTCAATTTTAAAATAAACCTGCATTTGTCGCTTCCAAAAAGTGAACTCCCCCTCGAACGTTGGTGGATAAATATTTGTTCCGGTCATCTCGTTGCTTCAGTTAGCGGTTAGTCCTCCTGAGGTGTCCTAGCTCTGATACCACTTGTTGGGACCATTGGGCCGGCTAGAAGGGGGGTTGAATAGCCTGCAAAATAAAAAAAATACAAAACCCTTCTCAAACTTTCTTAAACTAACACTTGCATAAAATAAAGAAAGCAAAATAAAATAGAAAGAAGAGGCACAAGGATATTTACTTGGTTACAACCGGGGAGGTTGCTAATCTAAGGAATATGTCGTACTAGTATCTCCTTTAGGCGGAGAATCCTCTTACAGCAATGACGCACAAAAAGAAATAAGCTAAACTACAACTGGAAGCACACAAGTGTTGGAATGGATCTTTCTTGTTCGTTGTTTAGCTTCTGGACCAATGTTGTATTTATAGCCTTGGCCGGGGTGCCTAGAAGGGTTCTAGGCACCTGGAAAGAGATAAAATTTTATCCCTTTTGCACAGATCGTGGTTTGACCGCGATCCAGATAAAACTTTGGTTCGGGTGCCCTGGACTGTTCCGACCGCCCGGAATGGGTCAGGGCGCCCGGACCCCCAAAGTCAACACCTATTGACTTTTTTAGTCCGGGCTCTCTACTCCGGTTCCGCTCGCCTCAGTCTGGGTCTTCAACTCCGACTCCGCTTACTTGGGTGATCTCGGCCATCCAGAATAGGGCTCACCCGAACCCAACTTATGGCCTTCTCGAGCAAACTTCCGCTCCGGCTTCTCGTCCCTCGGAATCGTCGCGTGCTTCCTTCTCGTCCGCCAGCGTACTCATCCATAGCTCTTCGTCCCTCGGTCGCACCCCATGCCAACTTTCTTGCTAGCTGCGTCTCTTGCTCCTCAAGCAGTCTTCCGCTCCGGCTTCTCGTCCCTCGGAACCACCGCATGCTTCCTTCTCATACGCTGGTGTACTCTTCTGCAGCACCTCGTCCCTCAGACGCACCGAGCATGTCGGCTCACTCCCGTGTAGTCCTTCTCGCTAGTTGCGTCTTTTGCTCGACTTCCTATGCTCCTAAGCTCCTGCACACTTAGACATAGGGTTAAAATACCACATGACCTAACTTAACTTGTTGATTACACCAAAACAACCTTGGGGTTCCAACATATGCTTATTACCATGTTTATGTAATGAACGTGGTTGAGTGCGACCGCTGTCCTTAGCCCGAGAGATCACCAAATTTACGTGGTCGAGTGTGACCAATGTCCTTAGGTCGGGAGCTCACCAAATCTACGTAGTTGAGTGTGACCGGTGTCCTTAGCCCGGGAGCTCACCAAATCTACGTGGTTGAGTGTGTCCGGTGTCCTTAGCTCAGGAGCTCACCAAATCTACGTAGTCGAGTGTGACCCGCCCTTAGGCCAGGAGCTTACTAAGTCAATGTGGTCGAGTGTGACCGGCGTCCTTAGCCCAGGAGCTCACCTAACCCTAGGTGGATGAGTGTGGTCGATGACCTTAGCCCGGGAGCTCACCAACCATACGTGATTATGTTTATGGCTGTATGTGTACATACTCATGTTTATTTTCATGCTTAGCTTATTTACATGTTGATGATTATGTTTATGCTCATCCTTGGTGTGTATGTTTGTGTCATACAAGTATGCTTATGCTCATGCTTATGTACATGTTCATGATTATGTCGATTTCATGTTTAGTTTATTTACATGCTTATGCTTATGTTTATGCTTGTATGCCTATGTCGACGTCTATGCTCATGTCCATAATAAGCCAGTAGGTAAGTCTTTAGTTACCTAGCCTGGGTATCCCTTAGTACACTATATTATAGGCGTTAACTATTGCATAGCACAGTTTTGAATGTGCTGAGTCTCTTAACTCATAGATTATAACTTTTTTAGGAAATGAGATAAATGAGACAGGAGGCAATGACTAGTGAGTCAACTTAGGACAATGACAATACAACTCGAAGACCTTCTAGTTTAGTTTCGACATAGCTAAATGTTTTCTTTCGTAGAATAAGTTCTAGGACCATATGACTAGTGCTAAATGTTACTAGTAGTTCTTGTTTCAAATAATTCAGTTAAATTGAAAATATGTATGGTTGTAGTACAATTATAATTTGGGACATCCGCATGCTTGGACACGTACATGAATAAAAAAAACTAGGGGCATTTCAAGTCAAGTCTATTCATTGCTGACGTAGTGGACTTTGGGCACCTAGATGGTGATTCAGGTGCCTCTAGCGTGGCAAATTCTATCTCTTTGCAATGGCTTTGCAATGATGCTGGGATAAAGTTTTATTTACATCCAAGCACCTGGATTGATCCGGGCGTCTGGACCATTGCTGATGTGGATCCGAAAGTGATCGATAGGTACGAGGCTTCGAGGAGGTACCTATTCAGTGCCTTGGTAGTCCGGGAGCTTGGACTAGATGGTCTAGGTGCTTAGACCAGTCAACCAAGTGTCGACTCATCCGAGGCCTTCTCGGTCGTTGGCTTCTTCCCTGGTCTTTTGGATGATTCTCCGGCCTTCCAAAGATGAGCTCACCCTAGCCCAACTCCGGCATTCTCCTCGAGCGGTCTTCCGCTTCGACTTCTTGATAATTTATTTTTGTCATGGAATTTAGGCTTCTATTTTTATACTTTTTGATCTTCTCGTGTATTAATTTCACATTTATACCATGTTTCACGTGTTGTATCCATTTTCAACATTTGATACAAATTATATCATATTTGTGTCATTTTGTCTAAATATTCAAATGTATTCTTTGTAGGCATCAATGGATACCCGAGTAAGATCGATTCAAATTGAGCTCAAATCTATATTTAAATGAGGATCCAAGCTTTGGAGCAATCTAGACCATCCATCCAAGATCAGGAGCAATCTGAGCTATCCATTAGAGATCTGGTCCATCCAAGTCAAGGGAAGGTAGATCACAGCTATTGCTTAAGATTTAAGGCCTTTGATCCGATTCTAAACTTGACCAACCGTTGGATCAGATCTAGAAGAACCTCAGTCGTCCATTCAAATTCAATGAGAAGCTCCAGTAGATATTTGACAAAGCATGGCGGATCGCGCGATCTTCTTCTTCGCCATTTCTCCCGGATCGCGAATTTCCTCACACCAAGGCCCAACACCAACTTCTCCACCCTCACCACTACCGATCGAGTTTCCACCTCACATCATCTTCCCGATCTTCTTCACCCCTTCCACACAATTCTCTTGGACATGAACAGAGGAATAACATCACCCTCCTTGCACCTCCATGCCATGGTCATTCTTCGTCCAGTGTTATTGCCACCGGCGAAGCTCACCTCATCTTCGCCATTGAAGTCCCTCTCCTCTTCGAGTTAGAAGAGGAGAGGATCCTCCATCACCGGCACATCTACATCTCATCCGGCAGCCCTCCTTTGTCCATCCGGTCAGTCTCCACCTCAACCTCATCATCCCCCTCCTCTTCGTGGTTAGAAGGGGAGGATCAGCTTCATTCTCATCTCCGACATCCCTCTTCCTCCAAAGCTCTAATCGCCACTCCTTCATCCGGATCGGATCTTCTTCAAGCTCCTACAGAAGCCTCCTTCAACTAATCAGCCACATCCGAGCTCTAATTAGCCCTTGGTCGAGATTGGGTTTATCTCTTGTTAAGTTGATTTATCTCTTTGATGTGTTACTTGCTTGCATGAGTTTTTGATTGTTGATTGTAATCGGATGATGCATGCAAGTTGTTTGATAGAATGTTTCTCTAAGTGGTTAGACTTTAGTTTGGTAATTCCTTAGTTGTTTCCATTGCTTTGTTAGTATTGCATCCATTACATTCAAGCTTTTCATTTTAATGTAATTAGTTTAGGTTTTCATTATATGCTCTAGGTTTCATTTCACTAGATGTTCACTTGATGTGTTTTTTACTTTCCATACAATCATAGATTATGTTAATGCATTGTCTTCATTTCTTAGTCTTAGCACTCAAAAACCCAAACCTCCCATTTTCAGATAAAACCCCTAAGTAATAACATTTGAATCTTGAGTCTATCATCCTACCGACTTGAGTCATCCCTATGCTACATTAGCATAGAGAGGGTTCGGTACTTAATTATTTAATACTCATTTCACGATAAAATTGAATTTATAAGAATGACGCATGAGAAGTGAGAGCATCTCGAAGTCTACACAAGGTAAGTTGATAAGATGAGTTAAGTAACCTATACTCGGGACAAAGGTAGACTCAACTTAAGCGGACTCAAGCGTTGTCAACTAAGTCAAGAGATTTGAGTGACAAGAATAGAGGTTTCAATCAATTGGATCTTTTGAAACCAACAGGTCGATCAATCAATGCATAGTGATCATCCATTATCCATTTGGACAAGTTATCGCGAGATTCAGATTGGAGATCCATGCTGACCAGGTTCCAATCAACCAAACAGGAGTTCGGGCGATCGGAAGAATGTCATGTTAGCAATAGCGATGAGCGAAGACCTCTTCGTGGATGAGATTGATCTGCTATATTAGTAGTTTCCAACCTAACGAATAGGAATGTGCCACGTCAACACTTCACTAGAGTTTATAAAAGTAGGCCAAGAGTTCGTGTTCAAACCACAATAGCCACACTTAAGATATTTGTTCTTATTTTTTTGTTAAACCTCTACTTGTATGTTGTAATTGATCATACCTCCGACACCTTACAAAAGAGGAGAGAGATAGTGGGCGCGTATAGACCTTGAACGTAGAAATCCTAAGGGTTATGAATAAAGTAAATCCTTGTATCTCTTCTTTTATGTTTGTTATTTATTTTAATTAATGTATGTGTAGTCATGCTAAATAATTAGTGAGAGAAAAGAAAAAAAATCTTGGTAGGTACGTTATCCATGTCATCCTCTCTAACAATCCTTAGTACACCACTATATCAGGACTGCTCAAGAGGAGAAATCGCCAACTGAGCATTCGGATCGGGATGATTGAGAAGCATTAAAAGAATGGTTGGTTCAAGCATCGATCCACCAAAATTTAAGGGTGAATTCACGCTATAGAAGAAGAAAATGAAGATATTCTTTGGAACTAACTTTAAAATAATGTTTATCATCAAATATAATTTTGAGTTGCTCAGGAACGAAGATGAAGAGGAACTTGAGGAACACAGATGGACCAAAAAGCAATGAAAGGAATTCATGGCAAATGGCAAGGTTGAATTTCATATTTTAAATGTGTCATCTGTGCAGGAAATAAATAAAATTGGGACCTACAACTCGGCTAAAGAACTTTAAGAGAAATTCCTAGATCTCCAAGAAGGCACCTCAGAGTCGAAGATGGCTAAGCATGACCTTTTGAGAAGCCAACCAACCTCTAGCTAGAGAAGGGAGAATCTATGGCGAAGCTCCATGTCAAGCTCAAGGAGATCCTCACAAATCTAAATAACCTCAAGGAGACACTATCTAATCGTGACATTCTAAGGTATGTGTTAAACATCTTTCTGCGGACTCAAGAATGGACATCAATGGTGGATTCCTACTATATGTCCAAGAATCTCAAAGTAAGTACATTGGAACACTTTTTCAATGCCATGGAATTACATGAATCTAAACTTGTAGGGTTAAATTAAATAGAAAATACACAAGGAAACATGGCCCTAGCAGCTCAAAAGGATTCAGAGTTAGGTACATCGGTGGATAGTGATCAAGATGCCTATCTAGTAAGAAAATTGAAGAAATTTTTAAAGCTAATAATTTTGACCGAAAACGAGCATTGATATTGTTAAAGGGGAGGTAGAAGCGAAAAGTAAGATGCTTTAAATGTGACGAGGAGGGTTATATCAAAGAAAATTGCCCTAAGCTCAAGAAAAAAGACAAAGACAAGGCGCCTCCATCTAAAGGTGACTTTGAGAAGACTCCTCAAAAGGCTGATCTAGGCAAACAGTAAGTCTAGCATTTATGGCAATTCACCATGAGAAAGAAGAACACTTCACTTCATCTGAAGAGAGCAACAATGTGGGGGGAGCTTCATCCTATGAGTCTGACACGGTAAGATAAGGAATCTTCCCTCAAATAAACTTTATGATGTCATAAAGATGTTAACTAGATCTTTATGCAAAGTTGGAAATAAATGCATAGAGTTGAAAAATAAAATAAAATTGATTTACAAAACAAATTAATTGATTCTTATTCGAAAGAAGAATTTGAAAATTAAAAAATGAAAACCTAAGGTTAAGGGACCAGGTTGAAATTGACTTTAGAAAAATTTTCAATCGGGTCAAATAATATGAAATTATTGTTGAACAACCAAAAAAAAATAGAAAGAAGGTTTGAGATTTGGAGGACCTAATTGTAAGTTTGTAAAACCTAAGGGTTATGTTAGAAAAGTGTAGAGTAGGCACAATTTTATTTTTGGTGCCAAAAATCAATTGACTTTTTAAGAAAAACCCTAGGTTAGTCAACCATACAAAATGAAAGTTTCAATGAATAGATGGTTGACTCAATATGCAAGTTTGAAGTTGAAATTCTCTCTGAAAATATATCGCGTCTACTACTAGTAGTTAAAATTTCAAAATTTTCAAACTTAAAAAAAAAAAAAATAATTTTCTAAAGAAACTCATGCATTTCAAAATTAGCAATTTAGTTTTCGAAAATGAAAATGAATTTTTAAATAGAATCAATTTTCCGTGAAAGGGCAAATTGTGTACGGGACATGATAAAAATTTCAGATTTTTTCGACTTTTATAAATTTTTAATAAATATTCTAAGGCATGCAAAGTTGTATTTTCAATAAATATGCTCTAACTTCAAAAATCGGGAAAATAATTGAAATTTTAAAATTTTCAAAAAAAAATATCTTTAATTTTTGGACCCCCCATATTTTTTATATTGTCAAAGAGGGAGAAAAATGAGAGTCAAATGATTAAGTTAGGTTAATTTTTTTTATCGAGAAAGGTTGAATGCAATGCAAGGGGAGCCTAGGATTAGGGCCAATTCTTTTATGTCTACATTTTTGCTATGTTATTTTTGAAGTTATTTTGATTTACCCAAACTTAAATAAAGTTTGACAAACATCAACAAGAGAGAGAGAGAGAGAGATTGTTAGTTCTCCGAACAGTTGAGGGGAGGATCACTGGGAACCCCAAATGGTGAGAGCCATAATTGTTTTGATGTTTAGTCAAATTTGTTTAAGATCTATCTTGTTGTTATTATTGATGCATGTGTCTAAGTGTGCAAAGACTTAGGAAAATACATAGTATCTAATGGATCCGATGGATTACAATGAAAGGTAGTATGGGACACTCGAGGGATTGGAAAGGACAAGGGGCATTAGCGACAGCAAGATTTTGGCATAATACACAAGAGAGCTCGAAGGATGGCACAGGAAGAGAACCGACGGACTCTAAGGTACAAGGAGCTACGGAAGAGTACTTCAACGCGAGAAGAACGCACAAAAAGTGAACCGGAAGGGGTACATCCGAAGGACGAGAAGCCTCGAAGAAATTTGCAGAAAGTAAGTTGATGAGATGAATTTTGTGACCTATACTTGGATGAGGGTAGACTCAACTTAGGCGGACTCGGGCATAATCAGCTAAGTCAGGAGGTTCGAACGAACAAAATAAGAGTTTGGTTAATCTAAAGATCTGGTTGATCAAACCAGCACGTCTGATCGATCGATGCATAGTCATCATCCATTATCTGTTTGGATAGGTTATAATAGGATTCAAATTGGGTGACCGATGACCAGGCGACCGAATGTAACGTGGGGTGTGATCTAAAGCAAAGATCAGTTCTAATTGACCAAACTGGAGTTCGAGTGACCGAAAGGACATCATGACAACAACGGCGATGAGCAAATACCTGTTCGTGGATGAAATCGATCTGCCACATCAGCCGTCTCCGATCAACCGAACAGGATTTTCCGATTAATCGACCAAACATGTCACGTCAGCACTTGACCAGAGTCTCTAAAAGGAGGTCTGGAGTTCATGTCAAACCACCACAGCCACACTCGAAAAGACTTATTCTTATTTTCTATTAAACCTCCCCTTGTATTTTGTATTTGATTTGTGTAAGAGGTTTCTCCATTTTTGGCACCTTACCAAAGATGAGAAAGATAATAGACAGCGATTTGTGTATAGGCATTAGACATAGCAATCCTTGGAGTTGTGAACCAAGTAAATCCTCGTGTCTCTTCTTTTATGCTTGTTATTTATTTTAATTAAAGTGTGGACTTGCTAAATAATTAGCAAGAGAAAAAAAATTATTTGCGGGTACGTTATTCACTGTTCCCTCTCTAGCGATCCTTAGTAGACCACTGCACTCTCGTGAATAATTCATTAAACTAAATGAACAAGTTTGAACACATATATATTCATCTTGTTAATGTTCATGAATCCTCGTGTTTTTTTTTGTTAGCCCCTTTGGGGCGGTGCAGTGGCTAAGGCATAGGGTGTTGTCACATGAGGTCTTGGGGTTAAAACTTGGCATATCTAAGCATGTCCTCCCTATGTTTTGGTCACCTGCACTAATGGCTAGTAGTCATCCATAATTTACATCCTCCATATTGGCACATTGGTGGGGGGCACTAGGGGCAAGCGAATAGCCTTTTGCCTCATGAATCAATATTTTTAATTATTTGTGAACAATGTTCGTGAAGAATATCCACGAACAAAATTTATGAAGTATATCATTATCAAACCTCTTACTAAACTTGTAAATATATAAAGATTTTCTCAAAAAGAACAAACTTACAATATTAAGCTCACTAACCAAACAAACTTAAAAATATAACAAAAAAATTAAGAATCAACAAACTTGAATTAAGAACACGATAATGAATCAAGCTCGAACCTAGCTCAAGTTTAAAAAAACTCAAGCCAAGCTTAATCACTCGTTTCAATGGCTTGGTTTATTTTAGGCTCTGTTACCTTATCATAGGGTTGTAAGTGAACCAAATGTTCATAAGCAAACTTGGTGTTCAGCTTGGTAAGAGTTTATTTATATTCGCTTAATATATACAAGATCAATTAATTAAATAAGTTTGAACAATTTATTAAACTAAATGAAGAAGCTTGTACACGTGTTCGGCTCATTAATGTTCATGAACAATAATTGTGAATTGTTCCTAAACAATATTGATGAACAATGTCCATGAACAAAGTTTATGAACCATATTCATCAACAATATTCTTATCAAACTTATAAATAGACAAGCAAGCTCTCAAAACAAATAAATAAGCTTACAATATCAAGCTCACTAATCAACCAAAAAAGCTTTAAAATGTAAAATTTTCAAACAAGCTCAAATTTAGAGGTAAGTAACACCTAAACGAACCAAACCCAACCTTGAACAACTTGGTTCATTTTAGACTTGGCTTGGCTCGGTTACCTCATCAAACAAGCTTGAATAATACAAAGATTGGCTTGATTTGGCTCGTTAACAACTCTACCTTATCAAACAAGTTTGAACAATACAAAGCTTGGCTTTGGTTTTCTTGTTTACATCCCTAATAGAAAGTATATGAAAAAGACAATAAAATGTTTGCTGTTTCATATTTATTTAGCAAGTAACAACTTCTATAACATAAATGATACTAGAAATATGAATGATAATGACAATAATTAAAAAAGATTCTTCCACTGAATTAAAAAGAATATTATATAATTGATTTCTTCAAATTATGATAAAAAAAATATTACAATAGCAAATATCAATGTTTAGAATGTCTAAGCATATTTATTTTCTATCTTATCATGGTTATTGGGATTGAGATCCTACAAAAAAAAAAAGGCTATAGCGCCACTCAGATTCTACTTGGGATTTGGCTCAATTAGACCTACTTGGGATTTAGCGCATTTATGTAGGATTTGGCTCATTTAGGTTGGATTGGATCATAAGATCCTAAGTCTAGACCATAATCTTAACTATCATGCTATCAAGCTTGACAACTATCAATGAACTAATAAATAGCATACAAATTTGTTATGTTATCTTCTAAGACACCTAAGTGTATTTAATTAAATGCAAAATTTTCAATCAATTAATTAGAAAAAATAATTTTAAATGAATCAATAAAATAAATAAGAATGATCAATAAAATCAATATTAATTAACTTAAAAGGGTTTGTGTTTTACTGCATTTAGTTCACTTAATCCAACTACTTTTAAGATCAATTATTTGAGCTAATGTAGAATTTGAAGTTGATACTGTAGGAATAAAAATTGACATTTTATTTTTTCCTATTTGAATTATTTTACCGATTTAAATTTCAATAATCCTACTGATCTCAATTGATGCCAAGTATTTTTAACCGTCCAAACCAGACATTGATTTTGATATCAATTTTAATAATCAAGGTTGATGGTTGTATAGTTAAATGCAAGAATTAACACTCAGAAAATTAAATATTTTTGGTTGCCAGATTTTTGCAATGTTTGTATGTGCCTTTATTTTTTTTCTTCCATCTTTCTTCGACTCTCATGTTATTTTTGAAATTAACTGTTGTTATTTCTTAGTTGCTTTTTCCTTTTTTGGCCTTTTTTAATAAATAGGATCAGAACACTAACGATGTCTGATTGAACTAGTTGAACCACCTGGCCATTCTGAGTTTGAAAGCATTGGTTTAAGCACAATTCCAAAGACAAAGATTACTAAAATAACTAGCAGATCAAAAATAATTGGATATGCACTACATAGATAGGTAACATAGTCAACATGGAAAGCCAACTGCCTCTTTGTTTGAAAAGTAAAAGTATTCTTTTTATATATTGGTTCAAGTGCAATCTTTCTATGAAAGAGGTTCCAGATCAAATAAAGATAAAACAACTGGATGAAAAAAATTTGCTCAGCGTCCTGCTATATAGTCAATAGGATAAAATTCAAAAAAAAAATGACTAGATAAGATGGATAAATATTTCTCTTCCACATGGTTTCTTCATGTAAAGAAATTGAATGTGATAAAGAAAAACAGAATATTATCAGAAGAAACATGATAGGTATTCATGTTATATAAGCACACAAGAAAAATGCTCTTAAATAACTTTTCGATCAAACATTAAATTTCTCCAGCAAAAGTCGGAGTGTCAGAAAAAAAAAATAGTAATACCTGAAAGTATTGATTCCATACACTAGTTTTACTAAGACTCAAAGGATGCTCTTCATGCTTTATCTCTGACCTTGAAAGCAAGCCAATGTTTTCATTAGCAAACTCTTCAGTTTTTGTGGCAGCTGAAGCTTCCATTCTACGCGTGATTTCTGACTGACTAGCAACAGTAAAAATTCAGAAACCCAGAACACGGAAAAATCTAGAAATCTAAAGGAAATATTAATTGTCCCTTGTGTTTCCAGTACTTCATATAGTCAATAATGGTACAATCAAGTATGATGAATGATAAAGACTTACCGGGTTTAGCAGTAAATCATCTTTAAGCTTATTATACTGCTTCATCTTCTTCTCCAATTCAAGTGCCCATAATGTGTGATCAAGTGGAAAATAACCCAACAAAAGCTGCTCACTACAAAGATTATTCTCATAAGTTCCAATCAATGAATAAAAACAGAGATCATACTAATTAGTAGCATCACAACGTGATTCAGCTATCTAGAGAGAGAAAATGTCTTATGGAGAATGCTAGAACGGTGAACTGATCAAGTGTCCGGACATTGGTAACTTTCCATAAAATCTCGTAATTCAACGCGAATCAATCAGGACCTTCCATACTGTCGGACGCACGGCATGCGGAACTCCCTGACACGCTAATCTCCGCACCTCCCCGAGATTGATGACCCTCTTCGACAACTAAGAACCAAAGACGATAAGTTCATCAACTTTGAAGAAAAGGAAACAAGCGGAACCTTGGGACGGCGACAACATGTAGGGTAACCCTAACCGTGATCCGGAAGTCGACTAAGAGCTCCGAGTCGCGGGGTTCCTCCTCTAACCAAGGACGACACGGACTCGACTCGCCGGATGGTAAGTCCGATCTCTCGGAACCGAGAAGCGCAGGAAGGGAAGGAGATTTAGAAAGCGGCGGGGGAGACGGCGGCGGCGGCGGCGGCGAAGAGTCCGGTCTTAGAGGTTTTGTATCGTAGTGGGAGATGGGGCGATCATCAGGTGGCTTGGAATACCACAGAGGGCTGTTTAGCCACTCGGGCACGCTCTTCTTCTTCATCACCATGGCCCCCCGGACTTACACTTCAGACTCCCCTGTCCTCGTTTTGCCTCTTAATTCGAGCATTTGCATGGCAAAAAGTTAAAAGGGCATTTTTATAGATATTCAAAAACACATTTTTATTATAATGTTCTATTAAATTTATCAGTTCCATCGAAATAATAATTTTTATTTAATGGACAAAAATAAAATAAAAATAAAAAAAGGCTTCAAATCATACGCGTTAAAAAAAAATATTTAAAGATGCCTATTAGATGTTTTATCTCAAGATAAGTCTTATGCAACATTGGGGTAATAACCACTAGTAACTATCACAATATTAATACTTGCTTTTAGTAGTATTATTATAAAAGTTACTATGTATTACTATAATGTGTATAAATTATTCTTATTTTAAAAAATAATTTAATTATTTTTAAAATAATTTTAAAAAAGTATAAATAATTTTAATATAATTGATAAAGAGTATTTTGATATTATAGGGCTCAGAATTAAAAATTTATTACTTAAATTTTTAAAAAAATTATAATTTAATCATAACATATAGAGGTTACTCAATAGCTACTAAACATGTAAATATTATTTAGTAACTGCTACAATATAAAGAATCAATTATATCAATGTTAGAATTTAGGAAATAGAGTTCAAAATTTTAAAATTTAGAATTTAGCCACATATAGAAAATACTTGATAGTTACTATAGTCTGTAAAAGTTATTTCACTAAAAATCTTAACCCTTAAATTATAAACTAGGAAGATTCGTAGGTTATTTTTTCCTTGGCTCTATACTCCTTGGCCTTAAAAGGTCTCTTGGTCATTTTTCCTTCTAAGCAAGATTCGCAGGTTGGAAAGTTTTCCACCACCAATAAATCCAAAGGTTCATTGGCTATTAGACTTTGAATCCTACTTAAGTTAATATGACCAAGCCTTAAATGTCAAAGATATATTTGGTTCATTTCCGAAGGTTGCTTTCTCTTATTAGAATTAGAAGATGTGCTATTAATTTCCATTTGTTGCATCGCGGGAGTTATTGGATTTAGAGTATACAAATTGTCAATCAACATACCAGAACAGATAACTACTCTATTTTTCTTGACAACTACTTTGTTATCAAAAGAAACAGAATATTCATCCATAAATAGTTTAAAAACTGAAATCAAGTTATTTCTAAAACTTGGTACGTAAAGATAATTTCTCAAAATCAATATTTTATTCTTATCAAAAGATAAATAAACATCTCGCACTGCAACAACCGCCACTTTCGTAGCATTGCTCATGTAAACGGTAATTTCCCCTTCATATAATCGTCGGGTTTCCTAGAACCCCTACAATGAATTGCAGACATGATCAGTAGCTCTCATATCTACACACCAGGTACTGGTATATAGCACCGCTAAACATGTTTTAACAACTAATGAATAGCATATCCCATTATTGTTCTCCTTTCTACGAGGACATCCCACTTTACTTAAATAAACCATCATCTTGAGGATACGATCCCTTACAAGTGTCCCCTCAGTCATGGTGGTCATCATCAATTTTCTCATAGCTTCCTACTTGGCAGTTCAATTCTGGTGTCCGAAGAGTTCCTTGAGATTGCGCATCATGTCGTAAGCAGTAAGCATGGTCTGATGCTGATGTTGCAGCACATTTGACATAGAAGCCAAAATGTAACACCGCGTCATCTCATCTGCTCTGACCTATTTCTTATGACACTTAATCTTCTCTTCACTAGAATCACTATTAGGCAAGCTTGGATAGATCTCAAAAAGTACGAACTTATAACCTTTAGCAGTTAAGGCAATATCCAAGTTTCGTTTCCAATCTATGTAATTGGGATCAGTAAGTTTGTTCTCTTTCAATATAACAGCAAGAGGATTGAAAGTCATTTAAAATCCTAAGAATCACAAAAAGTTTAGTCAAAACTTTATAATCTAAAATAATATTGATTTCTCAAACAATATTATTTAAATTCACGAACACCTCAAAACACCGTGAATATTGTATATCGCGATAGTGTGGGTGTATACAAATTCAAACATTTGTAAGAGGGGGTTTTACCCATTAATTTTATTGTCTTGTCATCCTAACTTTATGACAA
>JBBMJZ010000081.1:8949213-8959837 GCA_037833815.1 Zingiber zerumbet | reverse complement strand
TGTGACACCACACACCATGTTATCTACAATATAAATTAATTGAACAATCTACAAATAACAAATAAATGTAGACACTTAACTAATGTTTTACAAAAACTAGGCTTTTAGTATACACTCTAACAAAAGATATATGTGTGGCTGTCACCCCCTTTATTTATAGCTATAGGGTGACTAAAAAACCCTAAAAGGCCAAAAGAAAGCTCATTTAGTAAAGACCTATATAGACTACTTAGCCATTTTAAGCTTATGGCATTATTACAACCCAAATAAAGGTATAAATTGAGTCCAAATTGAGCCTACATATCCATGCTACATAGATATGAGACCTAAATGCTAATTCAGTTCATCTAAGGCTTGAATTAGGTTGACTAAGTCGAATGACTTGCTCTTAGTCAAACCTTCTTCAATGGTAGCTTTGGCATTCATATCTTCAATTAGCACATTAAGTGCTTTCTTCATCTTTTTAGCCTTAGCCCTTGTAATTGGGCTTCCATTGATGTATAATGGAGCATCATTAATATCTAGAGTGGGTTGAGCATGATCCATATCATAAGCTGGTTGCGCAACTTGTAGTTCTCTTTCTTTTACTCCATCAGAAGGCGCCTTCATAGCACTAAAGGTGCCTTTAGCCCCAAAAGTTATCCCACAATTTCAACTTCTTATCATCACCGAAGTCTTCTACATTATCCGACTAAAGGCACCTTCCAAGCTCTCTAGGATGCCTTCTATGAATAGTACTCAAGGTGTCTTCCATCGCCTAGAAGGCGCCTCGAGTACTGTTTATCCAAGGTATTTTGTACTTCTTTGCATTGCAAAATGTGTTAGTCCAACACAAATAAAATATATCGTGTAAGATAAAGTTAGCACAATAAAACTAAGTAGTAATAATTAGTTTCTATCTTTCCAAGACTAGGAACTAGTTAAGGTTTCAATTTAGGTTTCTAAAATAGGCCAAAATTGGATTGACGCCTACTGTCCCCTCAACTACGACGCATTCTCATTGAGTCACTCTTCTCCAGTGACTTATCTCCATTTACCAAGTGTCAAGTTACCTCCCTGACATCCAATCTAATCCACTAGGTTTTTTACTGGAATTGTATATTTGGACTTCATCTATCAGAAATCAAACATCTCGACCTCCTATAGGAATCACACACCCAGACTTTAACCTATTGGGAATCGAACATCCCGACCTCCTGTCAGAATCTCACATCTGGACTTTATGCTTGGTGTCCGGTCCTCTTGACCTGCCAAGTTAGTCAACCCTGTGTACTCACTAACAAGGTAGAACACATCTAAATTTAATTCACTTGTCATTCATCAAAACTCAAGTTTAATTATTGATGCCAACTGCACCAACAGAGTTTACCTACAACAAGTCAAGAAATAGGACTATAGGATTAAGTTCTTTTAAGATAGTCTATGGATGGAACCCATCTAGGCTTTTGGATTTAGACCCTGTCCCACGTGTAGGATGATTTAGTTCTAAAGCCGATGTGATTATAGAACATCTTCAGAACATTCATGAGTAAGTAAAATTGACAATTCATAATAATAATATCAAGTACAAGACTCGAGTTGATAGTCATCGTTGTTAAATACTTTTTGAGCTCGAAGATTTTGTCTAGGCTGAATTAACTCTTGATTGTTTCCCTGTTAGCAAGTATAACAAGCTGAAGGATTGAAAGATTGGACTATGTGAGATACTATAGTAGATGAACAATAATACCTACAAATTGCGAACTTCTTAATTATTTGAATACTTCTAATGTTTTTAATGTGAAATACTTGACTCCTTACTTTGTGAACACTAATGAAGCTACTACGAACTCAAGGACGAGTTCTTTTCAACCCGAGGCAACAAATGCAGGATCGACATTGGTGGACTCAATCTTTTGGAGGGAATAATTTTTAACTTGGGACTTAGAATCAAGCTGATATAGGGCTAATATTGGAAGACCTAATCTTTTGGATGACATAACTTTTGACTCAGGACTCAGAATCAATATTTATTAGCGCCGACACGTGCAAAATTAAAAAATTTACATTTGCTATGGGTGAATTTGTAACCACCAATTTTGGAGCCCAAATTTCACCTTTTAGAACCTTTTAAGAGTCTTTTTTTTTTAGTACTTGTAGTAATTTTTATTTCTATGGTATTTAGGATAAGTTTTGATATTTCTAATATTAGAGGTTTGGAATTTTCTATATCAGTTCTATTTTATTAATTTCTATCTATTATGAAGTTTTATTTTCTGATAAAATTTCTTTTATTTGTTTATAAAATTAGAATTGAGGTCTAAAATTTAATATTTCTTATGAAGGATGGGATTTATTCTTAATAAAAATTTTCTTTTTATGGTTTTTTCTTGTATTCTCTTTAATTCTCTTTTTTTTTTATCTATTTGTAAAATAATTGTTATCATGTCCGGTGTCAAATATTCATTTATGCTACTCATCGTTTCAAGTAGTTCAGTATAAACAAACAAAAAAAAAAAAAATTGAAACACAAAGCGGTACCTTGCTTCCGAGAGGCAGCAATCTTTTTATTCCTCTACGGCAACCAAGCAAGTATATGATGCAAAGTTAAAAGCGAGTAGCAAATAAACCCACCTCCTTACTCCTTCAATTTTCCAAGAGAATTATATACTTTCTAATTGATACGGTGTGTGTGGGCGGGGCCCAAAGAGAAGGGAGGAAAATGGTCAAGATTATATAGCGGTCAAGGGTCAAGGTGATGCGGCAGTCAAGAGTCAAGATGATGTGGCAGTCAACAGCCGAGGTGACTCGGCGGTCAGAAGTCAAACTTAGGGGGCGGTCAAGAGTCAGACATACGTGACAGTCAAGGGTCAAGCAGATCTGTCAATCAAGGGGTCAAGGTAGCTGAAAGACAAAGGAAGAAGACAGGCGGAGCTCGGAGACAGGATTTGCAGGGGTTAATAGCTCAAGAGAACGGGTTTGTGGAAAGACAAGTCTAAGGACACATGTCAGGATCGACAGAGCTGTTCGGAGTCAGCTCGATCTACAGGCTTACGTTCGGAGGCCGGGAAATACAAGTCTAAGGATACAGGTCGGGATCGGCAGAGCTGTTCGAAGACAGCTCGATCTACATGCCTATGTTTGGAGGCCGGGAAATACAAGTCAAAGGACACAGGTCGGGATCGCCAGAGCTGTTCGAAGACAGCTCGATCTACATGCCTACGTTTGGAGGCTGGGAAATACAGGTCAGGTACCACAGGTAGGGCGCGGCAGATTTGCAAGGATACGGCGCGAAGCTACAGGCACCCGTGCAAGGGGCTGATCTAGGAGGCAGAGCCAATAGAATAGAGCAGGTCTGACAAGAGGGTGCGAAACAGATACAGGCCGTAATAGACCGGAAAAGCTAAACGATAAAGGAGTCAGAGAATCATAACTACCTGTCAAGGAGTAATTATCACACACCAGGGGATATGCGTAAAAGCGGAGGTTCCTAAGCAAGAAAATTCTTTACTAGCCAATATTCGCTAGACATGTGTCATTTACTACGCGACAAAGTCCAGCGTCTAACGTTTCCTGAGATGCTTGCAGGTTTCTAGAAGCCTTGCTGGTGCATAAAAGGTGGACGATTCCTCGTACGCGAGTACGCTCACTCGTCATTTCTCACTCATCTTTTCACTTTTTCGTACTGTTCTCTTACACTTTCCGGGGAAAAAGTACCTAACTTAAGCGTCGGAGGGCCTGACCCGGGGACTTTTTCCCTGATTTTCGACCTCTAACGTTAGGTGGGATCGTCTGAGTATGTGCAGGGCCTGCAACCTCGTCAGCCGCCCGTGGGAGCTTTTTCCTTCCCACATCCAGGTCATCCTCAAGCCACCGCGACTCTCCGTCAACGACTAGCCCGTCACGACCGGCCTCCGTCCGACTCAGCTTCCGGACAGAATCACTAATCTTTAATCTTCCTTCATCCACAATCAATTCCTTGATTTCTCCTTAAACTCTTACTGCACTTTGAGCTACTCAGCCAAAACAAAACAACAAGTTGCCTCAAAATGCAAAAATGCTTCGCCAAGTTGCGCCAGAAGATCTCTGGCCGTTTTCATCTTTTCGACGATCACGGTGTTTCGGAGCCCGCCACTAGAGGAACGCTCGTCATTTACCGGACTTCCCGTCGATCGAGCCTGAGAAAATGCATCAGCATCAGGCTTTATAGCGTCACTCATCTTGATCCGAGTAAGTAGGTTGTGCCTGTAAATTAAGAAATGCAGTTTGATTTGGTTCTTTGCCTGTGATATCTACCATAGACACGGGCTTTGGCAAGCTGAGCGGGGAGGCAAGCCTACAAAACTGGAAGAAGACGAAGCATGGAGAAAACGACACGATCACTTTCGAGGTAATGATGTACCTGGAGGAAGGCTTTGGGACTCCGGGAGCCATCGCAGTCAAACATTTGGGGCAGCACCAGGAGTTCTTCCTCCAATCTCTCACGTTAGACTTGCCGCATAACCACTCTGTCCACTTCGAGTGCAATTCATGGGTGTACCCGATGTCGAAGACCAACGTTGATCGTTTGTTTTTCTCTAACACCGTGAGCTAGCTCAAGTTCTTTCTCTCCATATCATCATCTTCTTCTTCTTTTTCTAATATCTAAGGTGATTTCGATTAATTTACAGAGCTACTTACCGAGCCAAACGCCAGCAGCACTGCAGAGTCTCCGAGAAGAAGAGCTGAGGAACCTGAGAGGAAATGGAAGAGGGAAGAGGGAGAAATGGGAGCGGATTTATGACTACGATCGGTACAACGATCTGGGAGAAATTGATAGAGGACAGAGCCATGCAAGGCCCATATTAGGAGGATCCAACGCTTACCCTTATCCTCGCAGATGTAGAACAGGGCGACCACTAAGCAATAAAGGTTTACCAATTACCATCCCCAGTGAATACATATGCATATTCAATGTTAGTACTGAAGCCTCATTAATTTCTCGAACTGTTCTTTGTGGTGAAACTAAGATCGGATGACTGAGAGTCGCAGCGAGATCATCAATTTGGACTTCTACGTTCCGCCGGACGACCGGTTTAGCCCCACAAAGCTGTCGGAGTTCATATCAAACTCGATACGAGCAGTGGTGCACTTCGTCGTGCCGGAAGTGAAGTCGGTGTTCGAGGGAGCCGTAAAGAACTTCGAGTCGTTTGAGCAGATGTGCAAGGACCTTTACACTGCACATAAGAAACCGGTGGCCGAGACCATGGTTATGAGCAGGCTCAAGGCGCTTGTGCCGGAAGAACTGCACGATGAAATTGGTCGAGTGATGAAAGAAAACCCGTTCAAGTTCCCAATTCCACAAGTCATCGCCGGTGAGAATTAACTACCATCGATACGATTATTTCACTCATTATTTGATTTATGATTTTCTATTTGTTTGTTTCTTTGTGTTTTGTAGCGGATAAAAATGCATGGAGAAGTGACGAGGAATTCGCTAGGGAAATGCTTGCCGGACTGAACCCTGCGGTCATCAGATGCTTAGAGGTTGAAATTAATTAGGTTTATTTATTTATTTTCAGGGCACCGTCCTCATCATTACGCCAGCATATTCCTATGCCGTCCAAACAATTGCTCTAATTTACACTATCCGTACAATCTAATCAGACTTATTAATCATCTTTCACATCATATCGATCCAATTATTGCTTTGCTTTATTCTCACGGATTAACACTTATATAGATAATTACACTAATAAATGCTTCACTGAATGTTTGATCTTCCTGTACCAAGGATCAATACCATTAATATAAATATCCCTCGTAATTTAATCCTTTTAAAAGGTATAAGATTACCCTGAAAAAAATAATAACTTCACCGTTTTATTTCAATTATTAATTTAAATTGTGGAATGTCTACCAATCACATCAGAATATAATGCCCTCTCCGTTGCATCTAAATCTTAGGTGTGATGGCTCCATAGATTTTTTTTTCTATTTTCTTTTATTTTTAATAATTTATAGACAATTATCATTTTTATTGTTTATCAAATAAATTTGGAATACAATTTATACCAACTCACCATTTGAATTTTAGTTCTCTTAATTATTTTATTGAATGCTTTATCATTACATTTTCCACACTATATTTGCCCAACTATTTCTGTGCTTTATCAAAATACCTATCAATAACATCAAAAGCCCTCTGCGTGGCTTCTTAGTTGCGATGGTCAGAGACGAATTCAAGAATGAGAGGTAGGCTGAATGTGAAAGAGATGAACTTTAGTAATAGACTCAGTTAAAAATTTGTATAAATAATTATACTTCTATAATTTACTATTAAGCAGGACTTAACCAGATTAGAGTCTAGGACAATCGTTATATGGATCCGTCCATAACATTGGCTCAATAGGTTTTTCATTTTTTTCATTTGTTAATAAGTCTTCCCTTTTAATTTTTCTATGAATAAATTTGAAACATAATTTATACACGTTCAAAAGTTGGCATTCAAAATATTCATATTTAATGAGTTTCGAACTTTGTTATCTTAGTTATTCGGTTGAGTGGTTTATGATTGCATCACACCTGCGGATACACGATTTTATTCATTTGTTGATGCTCCCATCCAGTAATTCTTCACATATGGTGATCCTCAGGATCAACAACATAGTAGATAAACCCTGATGCCTTCTTCATTGCTTGCAAGTCGTGGACATTTGACCTTCTAATAAATGCAGACGTTTCCAATCGTGGGAAGAGGAGGGAGAAGCTCGATTACTGCTACCCAAGTCGAAAAGAATCTCGAAGGCCTGAGCATTGCAGAAGTATGTACAATTATTTTTTAGTTTAAAAAAAAATGATGATCAATTTAATTACAATTTTTTGGGTGGCAGGCAGTGACAACAGGTAGGATGTTCATGCTGGATCATCACGAGTATCTGATGCCCTACCTGAGGCGCATCAACGAGCAAGGCGTGTGCATATACGCTTCTCGTACTCTCCTTCTCCTCCGACATGACCATACTCTCAAGCCCGTCGCCATTGAACTGACCTTACCGGGGGGAGGCGCTGGCAGCGAGGAGCTCAACAGAGTGTTCTTGCCGGCAAGCAAGGGTACAGAGGCCGCCCTGTGGCAACTAGCGAAGACCCACGTCGCCGTCAACGACTCCGGCCACCATCAACTTATCAGTCACTGGCTGCATACGCATGCCGCCGTTGAGCCCTTCATCATAGCTGCCAGAAGGCAGCTTAGCGCCATGCACCCGATCTATAAATTGTTGGATCCTCATTTCAAAGACACCATGCACATCAATTCCCTCGCTCGGAGCATACTCTTGAACGCCGGCGGCATACTGGAGAGGACCATGTACCTTGGCAAGTACGCCATGGAGATCTCCTCCGCCATCTACAAGTCCTGGAGATTCCGCGACCAAGCTCTGCCTGCAGACCTTTTGAAAAGGAACATGGCGGTGGAAGACGACAGCGTTCAGTCCGGCGTCCGACTGCGCTTCGATGACTATCCATACGCGGCAGACGGCCTCGACGTTTGGGCGGCGATCGACACATGGGTCACCGATTACTGCGCCTACTTCTATCGCTCTGATGCCTCCGTTGTCTCTGACGTTGAGCTCCAGGCGTGGTGGAGAGAGGTGCGCGAGGTCGGCCACGGCGACAAACTCGACGACGCGGAATGCTGGTTCCCTCTTGACTCCGTTGCCAACCTCGCCCGGGCCATCACCACGCTCATCTGGATCGCCTCCGCGCTCCACGCCGCCGTCAACTTCGGGCAGTACGGATACGCTGGATACCCGCCCAACCGCCCCACGCGGTGCTACAAGTTCATCCCCTACGAGGGAACGCCGGAGTTCGCCGAGTTCCTGCGCGACCCGGACAAGTACTTCCTGCAGATGATTCCGGATCGTTTCACGACGACGCTAGGAATAGCCCTCATCGAGGTGCTCTCCGGTCACACAGCCGACGAGGTTTACCTGGGCCAGCGGAAGGAGGGGTGGACGAATGACCGCGAGGTGCTTCGGATGTTTGAGAGGTTCGGGGAGAGCCTCCGGCAGGTGGAGAAGAGGATCGAGGAGCGGAACGGGAAACGGCGGTTGAAGAACCGGTTTGGACCGGCTCGAGTGCCCTACACGCTGTTGTTTACTGATACTTCAAATTTGGGGGTCGAGAAGGGCATAACTGGAAGAGGAATTCCAAACAGTGTGTCCATATAAATGAATTCTATTGTACTTTTACTATGAATTGAAGATACTTAATAAGTGGTAATTTTCTTATTTTTTAAAAAAGAAAAAAAGTATAATTAATAGGGGTTTCTTGGTTGCTACTTAGTGTCCCTGATACTATAAGTTCACTCTGCTGCGAGAAATATTTAGTTATAATCATAGAGTTTGGATGTTATAATCATAGAGTTTTGATGCTAAGGCTATATATATTTTTTATTACTGAAATGATATTAGTTTTTCTACTATTATTGGACCTTTTGGGATGTGCTGGTATTTGCTGGAATTTTACGAATTGATACTACTTTAGTGCCATTGGTGAATTGTTGGCATGAAATTACTGCCGTGAAATTGATACTATATACTATCAATCTTGCTCCGGTTATTAGGTCATGCTCAAGTGGTAATATTCTAGCCCAACACTACTGACTAGTATAAAATAAATACAAGAAATTTGGACTAGATGACTAAATTCATTGAAAATCAGTAGATCGACCAACCTCTAGTCCTATTGAGCCAACACGATGACAATTATGAATTCGCAGTGGAATATTCTACTCTAGAATATCCACAATATCTTCATGAGAATGATAATAAATTTTGATTGAGAGATTAATCATAGTGAAAATCAATGATAAAATGGTTGGTGCTTGATATATATTCTGGAATGGGTATAACTACCATTGATGCTGCTTGGTATGAATAACCAAGCAATGGGAATCAGGTAAAATTTTCAACTTTACCCTTACTAATTAAATACATAAAAAAATCTTTGGGATCAAATGGTAAGTATACAAATAATACCTAAAATAAAAAATACAGATCAAACCAAGGAAATAAAAAAAATCACAAGAAAGAAGCACTAGAAGAATTACTCTCCATCCTAGCATAATATAAATAAATCCCATCAAAACCATATTAATAACACAGAGTGAATTATCTACGAACATGTTCATTTCAAAACCCAACATCATCACAAGGATATTATTACAAGCAACTAAGTACATAATCTTCAATTTCAAAAGGATCCAAACTAAACAATAACTCAACTTTCACCATATCTTCACAAATAACTTGAGTAGCCTTGTACTTATTCTTACCAACTTGTGATATTTTGGAAGATTTACCTTGAATCTAATATGATATTGACTCAAAGTGTGAGCTAACAGTTTGCATAAATGATCACTGAACAGTTTGAAGTCACAATCAACATTTTGCACTTGTGCATTCCTTCCCTTCTTTGAAGCTTTTTCAAATTTGTCATTGGATGATTTCCTTTTGCCCTTAGAGTGAGATCCTGGTATGTAACAGATGCTTATGGATTTGACATTGAATCAAAATTGACAACATTTTCAGTATTGTCATTTGATATGGTTAAATCAACTTCCACATTAATGATATTTTGTGTAGCCATCGAAGGATCCTCTACAACATGGTCGGTTGCTTTGTCTTTACCATAGACAATCTCTAACTCTAAAAAAAGGAAAATAAAGGAATGATATATTGAATTTGTTAGCCGTAGTACTAATTATGAGATGATTAATAAGGACACTTTTTTATTATATTTCACTTATTAATAAAAGATAAAATTGGTTATTATATTTACTTCAGTTCAGTGTTGAATGAATAAGTATAAGAATAATATCCTAGAGCAGAATATTCTAGTCTACAACATATCAATTAGTTGAATTGATAGTGAAATATTGTGGATATATAGAATGCTACTCTTAACCATTCCTAGTCAAGCATTAATATATAAGGACAATATTAATACGTTGAGACTAGCATGTAGGTCAACGGATGACTTAATCTCACAAGTCATGAATATGTGATATCAGGTTGACACATGGGTATATATTAGAGAATATGTACTGAATTGACCCACCATGAGATGTTTCATGGATCGTTATATGAATGTCATAAATATTCTCAAAGTAACTATTAGTATAAATAGTCCACTACGGTTCCCTACATATGGAGTTGTGTACTTTGGTATTGACAAACGCCATCTGTAACAAGATGTACTATAAAGTCGATCACTGAGTATGCAATAAGTTATGTGGAGGGATGTGAGTGATGTAGATAGAATCTATCCCTTCCATATGACGGAAATGATATCTGTAGACCCCTTGATTAGTAGGACACAAGAATACATGACCATGTTCAAATGAGTCAATATACGATATTGAGCTTATTTGATTGAGTACGTCTACTTAGAGATCAAGAAACACAAAGATTGATAATAGGATGACATGGTCTATGCCTCATTGATCAATCAAGATATCAAGAATAGAAGAATTAAGTCATACAAGATAATAGACATGAAAAGGTTAAGTTGAATCTCGATATTTTCGCCACTTGGGTAGCAATGATGCCTTGCTAGATGCCACTCATTGTTTATGTATCTAAAATAGTTTTAGAGACATTGCCAA
>JBBMJZ010000081.1:8934752-8949113 GCA_037833815.1 Zingiber zerumbet | reverse complement strand
GAACTAGATTCCTGGTGAACATGAACCTTATCCCTTAACATATGATGAAGCACTCCAAGATAAAGATGCAACATCTTAGCAAAGTGCAATGAATTCTGAAAGAGTCTATGTATTCTAATAAAGTCTGGAAGCTAGTAGAACCACCAAATGGTGTAAAAACCATTGCATGTAAATGGGTCTACAAAAGAAAAAGAGGGACTGATAGAAAGGTGGATACCTTCAAAGTAAGACTTGTTGTAAAGGGGTATACTCAGAAAGAGGGAATCAATTATAAGGAAACCTTTTCGCCGGTAGCCATGCTTAAGTCTATCCGGATTCTTTTGTCTTTTGCCGCTCATATGGATTATGAGATTTGGCAAATGAATGTCAAAATAGCTTTCATTAATGGAAGTCTTGAAAAAATATCCATATGAAGCAATAAGAGGGTTTCATTGCAAAGGGAAAAGATCATCTAGTTTGTAAGCTCAAACGGTCTATTTATGGATTGAAGCAAGTTTTGAGATCTTGGAACATTCAGTTTAATGAAGTAATCCAATCTTATGGATTTATTCAGTATCCGGATGAGTCTTGTGTATACAAGAAGAGTGACTGAAACGTGATGGTATTTCTTGTACTATACATAGATAATATTTTGTTAATTGGCAACAATGTCAAAGTGTTATGAGACGTAAGGGTATGGTTGTCCAAGCAATTCAATATGAAAGACTTGGGAGAATGCAGACATCTTCTTGGGATCAAAGTAATAAGGGATCACAAGAAAAAAAAAATGTTATGTTTATCCCAAGCTTCTAATTCCTCTTCCTTTCCTTGGTGGCCGACCCTCTTCTTTCTCTCTTCGCCTTTTGTTTTCTTTCTTGGAGGTCGGTGGCATCAAGCTTGGTTTTCCCTTGGTGGTCGGTTGCTTGAAGGAGAAGATGAAGAGAAAGGAAGCATCCCTTGAAGGTTGGTTAGTGGCTGAAATTTGGAAGCAAAGGAAGGAGCTTGGGTGGATTTCATCTGGGTAGATCGTCGCCCACACGACGTCCAAGAGGAGGAGAGGAATACAATAGAAGATCAAGAGGTCCTTAACCTACAAAGAAAGGTTTAACTAATTAATTGTTTCCACTTCATATTAGTTAGTTTGTGTTCTTTGTATGGATCCTGAAATATCAACACAAGAGGCTAGCGATCTTGTGCTTCGATTGTTCTCTATAGTTAAACCTAGGGGTTACTGTAAGGAGTTTAAATATTCAATTTCTTTGAAAGGCTTTGTCTAGAAAGTGGTGGATGATCTCATAACTAAGAAGGTCGAGTGCCTCGCCAACGACCTAGAAGTCAATTCTTGAAATATATATCTAATTAACTTCTATAACATGGTTTAACTTCTAAAGAACATATAAGTTGAACTTGGATTAATAATGTTAAGTTTCATTTGCAATTCAAGTTTAAAGAACACATGGGTTGCTAAGAAAAGTTCTGTGATTGTATAAATTTTTGTATAGGGGAATCAGAACGGAATTCCAAGTAGCATCCAACAGCTTTCTCGACCTCGGTTGTTTGCTATTTGCAGTAAGATTGATGTCATTTCTGGAATACCATCTTGTGAGGGCGTATTAGGAAATAATTATTATAAGTAAATAGTTAATTGGTTCCTAGTTATTAGAGAATAATTATTATTAGAAAATACTTATTTATTTCCTAATTATTAGAGAATACTTCTTGTTTTTCTAATTTATATATTTTTCTATTTTCACTTATAATGACATTTATATATACCATATGCTATTATTAATAAATTATTATGTGATTCTATCGTCAATACTAAAGTCATATAAGTTTCAGTTCAGTTGTGTATCCTTCACATTTCTTTCAGTGGCTTGAATATGAATTACTTCAAGCCGAGGAAGAAACGAGAGAAGTGTAGATTGATCCTCTCGGGTCTCGGTACCAAGAACTGCATGTTAAATAGCTACTCCACCAATTAGCCATAAAATGACCAAATAAATAGCATTAGAATATTGAAGTTAATCAGAAAGAAGATTGACATGAGGTTAATTACACCCATGGAAAAAGAGGTTCATTTGAGCATTTCAATTCGTGAACAAAAGTAGTGATTAATATTGTACTTGGGCATCTAATCATCTATCTTCCAAATTTTGTTGTTAATAGATTTCTAGCTAAATGTGAACTTGTTCGGGTAGTGCAAATATAAAACTCTAAACTAAACAATACTTTGTATTTGTTAGACACAAACAATTTGTTACTGAAAATTTCATGGGGTATTAGCTGAATTTAAATTGCACTGAATTAAATTCCACTTACAGTAGAGATGACCTGAGCGGATAATCTCAGGTTGCCAGCAGGGCCTGGTTCTGTAATGTGGCTGAGTAGGTCTGCAAAATGATAGACCAGAGCGGCAGAGCAGAGCCGCAGACCAGAGCGGCAGAGTAGAGCCGTAGACCATAGCAGCAGAATAGAGCCGCAGAGCAGAGCCACAGACCAGAGCCGCAGAGCAGAGAGGTAGAGCAGAGAGGTAGAGCAGAGCAGTAGACCAGAGCGGCAGAGCAGAGCGGCAGAGCAGAGCAGCAGACCAGAGCCGCAGAGCAAAGCGGCAGAGCAGAGCCGCAGACCGGAGCCGCAGAGCAGATCTGTAGAGTGGAAGACCAAAGCTGCAAAAAGGAAGACCAGGTCTGGCAGGAAGGAAGACCAGGTCTGGCAGAAAGGAAGGTCAGGTCTGGCAAAAAAGAAGACCTGGCAAGCTGACCGAGGCCTGCAAGTAGCAGTTTCCTTGAAACAGATTTGCCCACCTCCGGCTATGCTTCGAGGTTTACTCGGGTCGTCTGTTTCCCAGGATACAACGGTCTGACCGTGAGCTCCACCAAGCACCGGTGGTCACGGCGAACCGAGAGGCACCCAAATGCTATCGCGAGCACTCTGCCGAGCAGGAGTTGCACGACAGAGGAGGGGAACGAGGAGGAGAGCTTCTATTTATCTCGCTGTGTTATCTGCGTAACCTTTTGCCTGTGGTCGCAGCCTCCTTATATAGGAGCTCAAGACCAAATAACAGCATTAACGATCAATTAATGAGCATTACTCAACGCCAGCGTTTCACTTGGCCGTTTTGATTCTGCATTAATCTTTCTTTAATGCATCTGTTACACAAGCAGCAAAATGTTGGTTGTTCCGCTTTGGCCCCCGATCAGTCCGGCATTCTTGTGCGCAGGTCACGCTCGTACACGAGTCAACTTGGTTCAGTGCAATCCGGGCCTTGGATTTAACTACGGCGATTAAACTACTGGCAAAACTGGGGAGTTACGTCGGGAGCCAATATGCTTTTTGGATTTACTTAGTAAGTGGAATGTGGGGCCAAACCATCTACTCTAGGGTCAGTAGGATTGCAAGATTTGAATATCTGGTATTAAAAAAATGAATTTTGTTCATGAACATTATTTATGAACACTAGCTATTCATGAATGTTGTTATCATGAATATTGTTCACGAACATTGTTCACAAATATTATTCACGAACATTAACTAGTTGAACATATATATGTTCAAACTTATTTGTTTAGTTTAACAAGTTGTATAAACTTGTTTATTTAATTGATCTTATGTATATCAAATAAACATAAATAAATTTTTATCAAGCCAGACATTAAACTTATCGATGAATGTTCATTTACAACCTAGGTTCTTAAGCTATTGAAGGATTATTTATTTATTTTTAGAAAGAAATATATACATTATGAGATCACCAATCACATTGCAAAATTAATGCAATGGTACGCGTGTGTGTATATATATATATATTCAAACTTGTTTGTTTAGTTTAATAAGATATATAAATTTGTTCATTTAATTGATCTTGTATGTATTAAATGAATATAGACAAGTTCTCATCAAACCGTATAGTAAACTTGTTCATTTACAACCTTACGTTCTTAAGCTATTGAAGGATTATTTATTTATTTTTACAAAGAAATATATACATTATGAGATGGGCAATCACATTGCAAAATTAATACAATGTTACAAGCCACGAGAATATTAAACTTTTAACTTTGATCAACCTAAGTTCAGTGATAAGATAATACAAATGAGGTTTATACCTAATTTAGAAAGAGAGTTAATTAAACCGGCTTGACTTTTAGTTGACCATGCAACTTTGAGAATAAGGATGATCAATCTAGGTCAAATGAGTAGACACTGTTTCTCTTTAAAAATTAGGGTCGATCAATTTGGGTATGGACGAGTTGATAGAGAGTTTAAAGTGGTTTACACACCTCTAATACACTCTCCATTAGATGAGAATTCGCATAGTAATTATTAAGAATACCAAACTTGATAGAGTGTTTATGATTCATTCTGAACTTCCTTTATGACCACTCCTTTATCACTTATGGATACTCTTTGGGTTGTGAGGGTACTCATTTCGATTACAACAAGATGCTTACTTCCCATGGAAGGAAGAAGAGGCCAGGTTATTCTCCTTTGTTTGTAGTTCTACTACTAATAGAAATTTCATCCTTTTTAAGGCCTCAAGTAGTCCGTCTAAAATTCCTTCAAGTAAAACAAAAGATAACATGGTGCATGAGACTTCCGTCAATGTGAAATCCCGTGGAAGAATTCATTATAAACAACTTTTCTCTACTTTAAAAGATCTATTGTATGCAACTCTAAAATTTCTTTAAGTCTCAAAACTAAAATGGAATTAAGTTCTCAAGGTCTTACCCTAAATTAAAATAGAGAATCCCTAGATTGCTTCCTTCTAGCCGCAAGCCTTCAATCTAGGAGAGAAAGAAGGGAAACAATCTTGAGAGAAGAGGAGCATGAGATGGGTTATAATTAATAACACATTATATTTGCCCACTCTAAATTCCCAACATTTTTGTTACCTCAATACTTAACCAAAAGCCATAATGTTGTCACCCCCTAATGTTCGTAAGTTTTGTGTCTAAGATGCAACTGAAAATATATCATGAAACTATTAAGCATAAATTATAATTATAAATTTGAGAAATATTATGTCCCCGTAAATAAAATTTTGTTCTTAAATTTTAAATTACCGGCACATAATAATAAGGATACATGTATCCATATCTTTCGAGCAGTGGCGCTCCCGAGTGCCCGTGTGACAGTCTGAGAGCTGAGTCAGACTATGTTGTCCAAGCCCAAGTGCGACTGTTGAATCCAAATGACAGTCGAGAGCCAAGTGTCACCTCGAGCCTGAGTGGGTCACAATTTAAGAGTCGAATCAAACTTTGCGCCCGAGCCCAAGTGTGACTATGAAGTCTAAATGGCAGTTGAGAATCGAGCATCGAGTGTTGCTCAAGCTCGAGTGGGTCACAGTCTAAGAGTTGAATCAGGCTGTGTGCTCAAGCTTGAGTGGGTTGCGGAGTGCTTTGGATTTGTCATGGAGTACTTGGGATTGGCTAGAGAGTGCTCAATAGCTAGCCCTTGGGATGACTCACGAAGTGCTCAGGAGCTACTCCCGAACCCAAGTGAGTTGCAAAGTGCTCAGGTTTCATTGTAGTGTGCTTAAAGTAGAGAGTTTCAATCAACAATCGATTGTAGACATTATGTTCATAAATGTAGGCATTTCCATCGATTGCTGAAGTACAATAATTGATTGATATGAATGTGGTTCGACCTTTTCAGATAGAGCATGACGGTTATCCTAAAAAACAATGACCGTTACCACTATTTCTTCTTGTTCTTCTCGAAAAACTCAATAACAAGGCCTATCCTAGGTTTTCTTCTCTAAATTTTTGACGAATAAGGATTGTTTTTCACAAGTGGGTTATAATCTAGAGGAAAAACAAAACATTGATGAAAACCTTAAACTTCAATGTCATAAAATTGAAGAAATGACCTTGGCTCTAATATCATTTGATAGAAATTTATTTTTCTAATAGTATGAATTCTATACCATATGAACTGAAGAAAATAAATGTAAGATCTAGTTACAACAATATTATGACAAAGTTTAAATAAACTGAATTGAGACAATGAATCTAAATGCACTAGAATTGTCATTGTCCCTATGCGTCATTCACGTGATCCAAATCTTATAGGAAAAAGAAGAACAAGGGGATGGTCTTCCATAGGAGTTAGGGTGACGACGTCGTATTCTCCTCACCAATGGGAAGTGGGGAAATCTATCAAAATGCCTAACCCTATGGGAACCATGCTCCATATATAGCCATGAAACCTAATTCAGTTATCAACCCATAGATAATAACGAAACGAGTTTACAGGTTCAACACATATAAACCCTACATCCAATAATACAAATCATCAATGACCATTAGATTGCTTAATGAGTTTGATCACTTAACAATATAAATCTGTATGCTTGCAAATAACATATAAGTGTAGGATCGATGGACCGGTTAGAGGGGGAGAATAAACTATAGGATCATTGTGCGTCGATAGAGGAGGGTTGAATATCAACCAGTTAGTTTTCTCAATTTTATATTCATTTGTGTTTCTATTAGAGTTAGTATGCAGTGGAATATAATAAATAAAATAATAAGAAAGACACACGAGATTTACTTGGTTCTCAACCCCCCAAGGTTAGTACGTCCAAGGCCTAATCACAGGAGGCGCCCGTGTTGGTGCAGGAAGTGTAGGATCGAAAGCGCTAGGGGGGGGTGAATAATGCTCGTGACTTTCATGTTCGTTTCAGAAAACTTTGAGTAATACTCAGCGGAAATAAAACAACGATGCACACCAACACCAAGATTTACTTGGTTTGGAGCCTGGGGCGACACCTACTCTAAGGCCCATGCTCGTTAAGCGTTTACTTTGGGCAATCATTATAAGCTCGGAAATATACAATTTTGATTTACAATATAAAGAAAAATGGAAATTATACCAACAATGAAAAATAAAGAATTTGAAGCTTCAGGTAGTCAGTGTCAAGTTACAACTTTGTTGAATCGATCTTTGAGCAGCACACGGAAGAAGGATTGCCAGATTTTGTTGTCTTTAAGCTGCTGATCGAGATAGGCTTATAAAGCCCGTGGAGGGCGCCTCCAATAGCCTGGAGGACGCCTCCAAACCCCGGGTCAATCGCTTGTGGATGAGCTCAGCATTGCTCGCAGCTTATTCGCCTGAGGGCGCCATCAACTGCATGGAGGGCGCCCTCCTCCCAGCATCTAAGGTGCCTCCAAGCTCCATGGAGGCGCCCTCGCACCTTGCTGCGAGGATGCCTCTGCTGGTTACCCGAGGCGCCTCTAAGCTCCATGGAGGGTGCCTCGGGTATTGTTCATCCGAGACAAACATTTCCAGTTCACTTCCTACAAAATACGTTAGTCCAAGAAACCAACCATACCCTATAAAATAAAGTTAGCACAATATAGACATGATAAATAAAGTATTTAACAGTCTTCGGACTGTCCAGTTAAGACTTCGGATTCCCATCCGGAAACCCTAGGTCGAACCGACGCCTACTGTACCCTCACCATAGCATAAGATTCAAGTAAAACATAGCATAAATGCAATATCAAACAATAGAACAAATTAAGTAATTGCAATGAAATATCATGTAAGTAATTTGCAACAAATTTATTCAAATTGTTTCAAATTGTTCTAGGATTGTTATTTATCTTTAACTTAACTTTCAGTTGTTATTTAACTTAACTTTCACTTTTCTCTCCCCCTTTGCCATATATCAAAAAATACTAAATAGAGAAAGGAATGTAAAAGATTATTAGCTCCCCTGAAAGGTAGCTCTTACTTGAAAAAAAATATTGGTTTTGCAATAGAAAGAGAAAGCTTAGAAAAATTTTAAGCTTATAGTGATGAAATTTACTAAGCTTAAAGAATTTTAAAACTTAGTATTGTAGCTAAAAAAAAAAGCTTAGTAAAGTGAAGTTAAAAACTTTTGATGAAATTATTTTTGATAAACACGAAGCTTAAAAATTCTGCTTAAAAATAATTTTTGCTTAAACATCAAGTTTAAAAAATAATTTCTGCTTAAAAAAGCTTTAAAACAATTTGTTTAAAAATGCTTAAAAATAATTTCTGTTTAACCACCAAGCTTTAAAAACCATTTTTAAACTAAGTAAAAAATTTATTTCAAAACCAAACAAAGTTATTTCAACACCAAGTTAAATATAATCTTTATTTCAAAATCAAAGATATATTTCAACACTAAGTCAAAAATAATTTTTATTTAAAAACCAAAAAAATTATTTTAAAATCAAGAATTTTTATTTCAACGCCAAGTTAAAAATGATTTCAACATCAAGTGAAAAATAATTTTAATTTCAACACTAAGTTAAAAATGATTTCAATTTCAACACTAAGTTAACCAGATTTTTTTTTAATAATCAAGGAAAAGTCTTTAAACAAAACTAAAGGTTTGAACAAATACTTTTAATTTAAAAATACTTTAAAAAAACTTTTAAAATTTTCTTTCACTCCCCCTTGATTAATGTCAGCTAAAAATTTAAAGTCCTAGAGTCCAAGCATGAGTAACAAAACCTTTACTTTCAAACAAATGTCTAACCTTCTTTTTTATTATTATTTTTTTTTTGTTTTGAATTGGGTTTTTTAATTATAAATTTCATTATTATTATTAAATAACTTATTATTATTATTACTAAATAATTTATTATTAAATTAAGTTTTAATTTAGATTAGGTTTATGTTAGTTTTAAGTTTATGTTGATTTGATTAAGTTAAGTTAATCTTAGAATTAAATTAGTTAGGTTAAATTAAGTAGATCAAGTTAAATTGAATTTATTGAATCAGTTAGTTTTATTAAGTTAAGTTAAGTTGGATAAATTTATTAATTTAGATTAATTGATAATTTATTAGATTTATTTGGCTAATTAATTGATTAAATTAATTAGATTGATTAAGTTAAATAGATTAATTAAGTTAAATAGATTAAATTGCGTTATTATTAAGATTAATTAATATCATTTTTAAATTGATTAATATTAAATTAAATTAGGATTTATTAATTACTTAATTTAAATTAATTAGATAATTTATTGATTATTTAATTTGTTTTATTCTAAATTTTACCTAAGTCCATCTCACCATTTTCTAAATTATCAATCAGGGAGCCTTATATGTTTTTATGAGATGTTTAATTTTATCTTCGATTTAGTGTATCGTCTAAGGATTAATTTACATTTGAGTTAGACTCAGGTTTTGCAATCAATCAATTAAATATTCATTTCAAAGATTGGCTTCCAGGCTATGACAATGTACTAGGCCTTCTTGGGTATGAGATCATCCACCACTTCTAGACAAAGCCTTTCAAAGAATTGGATATTTAATTTTCCTTTTGAAACCCCTTGGTCTAACTAGTCAAGTGTAAATTACGCCTAGGTCCTTATCTAGCCTAATCTAAGCATGTATAATAAAAAGTAGTAAAAGCAATCATCAGATAAATATATTTATTAATAAAAATAGTCTTTCTATTAGCTCCCCCTGGATCATAGCCTTGATAAGGTCTATCAAGGTAATGAATTTGATCCTTGGGGACCCAATATTGTTCAAGTCCAACTTGATTAACCAAGTTTGACTTGGGGACCCATGCTTGGACTATTTTTCTATTAGATCTATTTACAAGTGATAGATAAGACTTAAATTTCCATTTAGCCTTAAATTCAAGTCCGGATCAGTTGTAAATGGCTCGCTGTTTTCCAAGAATCATATCAAGATTCTTGGAACACAAGGTGAACCATTCCACCATTTCCTTAAGTTCCTTGACTTGAGTTTTCAGGCTAGATTTCTCTTCCTCAAATGTTTGGACTTGAGTTGAGGTTCCAGTTTGAATGAGGTCAGTCAAGGAGCTAGGATTAGTCACTTCTTTAAGAGTTGTTACCTCCTTTTGAAGTGATTTGACTCGGACATTGGATTTAGCTAACTTGCGCATAAGGTAGTTAACTAAATTATAAAGTTTATCTACTTGACCAATACTTACAGCGGGGTTAGGCCCTTCAGAAATGGATACAGATCCGTGGCTTCTCTCGGACTCTGCTTCTGATTCACTCTCGGTCTCTAATTCGTCGATGTGTTCCCGACCGTCAGTGTAAGGAAGCTCGTCTATTCGAGCTCTTCGTCGGAATCTTCTGAAGAAGACTCATCCCAAGTTGCTTGCAGTGCTTTCTTCTTCCTCTGCTTCTTTGCTTCCTTTTGGTTTGGACAGTCTGCTTTATAGCAGGTTACCTCAAACTTCACCTTTGGACTTGATTCTACCTTCTTGGATTGAATTACTTTCTTTCTGTCCTTCTTTGTGAATCCCTTCTTCTTTTTTGTAAAGTTTGCATACTAGATTAACGAGTTCGTCTGCTATCTCATTGTCATAATCTTTTGAGTCCGGTTCTTCTTCGGACTCGGGTTCGGTTCTGCGCTTTACTTTTGCTTCCCAGGTTCTACTTGTGGCTACAATCAAGGCAATACCTCTCTCTACCGAGCATGTATTAATCTGTTCAAGAAATTTAAACTCTGAAAATAGTTCGTCTAGCTTAATTAAAGAAAGATCCTTGGATACCTTGTAAGCATCTACCATGGATGCCCACAAGGTATTCCTCGGGAAGGCATTGAGAGCGTACATTATTATGTCGCGGTTTTCAACTTTTTGTCCGATTGCGTAAAGTCCGTTCAGTAGATCTTGAATTCATGCGTGAAGCTGGCTAGTTGTCTCTCCTTCCTGCATTTTGATGTTATATAATTTATTAAAAAGTAAATCACGCTTACTTACATTTGTGTCGGAGGTGCCCTTATGCAGCTCAATTAGTTTTTTCCCATAGTTCTTTGGCACTTGAGAATGGACCAACTCGGTTCAGCTCCTCCTTTGTCAGTCCACATTGAAGGGTACATGTAGCTTTTGCATTGGCTTCTACCTTCTTTATTATGTTAGCGTCCCAGTTCTCGCACGATACTGGTTTTCCCGAGCTATCGAGTGGAAATGTGATTCCAGCCTTGATGATCATCCACATTTCAAACTGGGTTTGGAGGTAGGACTCCATTCGACCCTTAAGTTATCTACACTGATAGTGAAATCCACTCTAAAGGACTATATTCAGGAGGGCCAATCTACTAATGAGCAATTCCAGAAGTGGAGAAAGAAGGATGAGTTGAAGAGTAGGAAACTTTATTCTATAGTGGATGGCATAATAAAGTTTGAAGACCATTATTGGGTGCCTAGAGATGATACCCTTCAAACTGAGATCATGAAGGAGGCTCATGCTTTCTCGTATTCCATTCATCTAGGGAGAACAAAGATGTATAAAGATTACAAATGCTCTATTGGTTGACAGGTATAAAGCACGACATTAGGCGTTTGTATCTGAATGCTTAACGTGTCAGCGAGTTAAGGCAGAGCACCAGAGACCCGCGGGGATGCTCAAGTCACTCCCTGTTACGATGGATTTTGTAATTTCCTTGCTGAGGACGATGAAGGGCTTCAATGTCATTTGGGTAATAGTAGATCATCTCACTAAGTCAGCGCACTTTCTATTGGTGAAGACGACCTTCTCTATGATGCAGTAAGCGAAACTGTACATTCAAGAGATAGTTAGATTGTATGGAATTACAGTTTCTATCATGTCTAACAAAAACCTGAAGTTTACATCATCCTTTTGGAAGACTTTGCATACAACAATAGGGACAAAGTTACTATTTACTACATCCTTCCATCCTCAGACTAATGGTCTGTCAGAGAGAGTGTTCCATATTTTAGAGGATTTACTGTGGGCTTGCGAGATTGACTTTCAAGGAAGTTGGGAATCGAAGTTACCTCTGGTAAAGTTCACCTATAACAATAGGTTTCAATCATCTATATGTATAGTTCCTTATAAAGCATTATATGGAAGAAAGTGTAAATCACCTATCCACTAGGATGAGGTCGGTGAAAGGACAGAGATAGGGCCAGAGATTGTTCATTAGACCACTGATTTGGTCATTAAAATTCGTGATAGGATGGGGACTGCTCATAGCCAACACAAGAGCTATGGTGAGAAAAATGAAGAAGAGATCTTGAGTTTGAGGTTGGAGACCACGTATTTGTTAAAATAGCACTTATGGAGGCTGTTATGAGATTTGGTAAGAAAGGCAAGCTTAGTCCAAGATTTATTGGCCCATTTGAAATTTTAGATAGAATTGGAACTTTGGCATACAAAGTTGATTTACCACCTAACCTTGCAAGAGTACATAATGTTTTCCACGTATCTATGCTTCGCAAGTACCTGTCAAATCCATCACATGTGATGCACTTTGAACCTCTGCAGCTTGCACCTAAGCCTACACAAATTGTAAATAGGCAAGAGAGGAAGCTATGGAACAAGGTGATAAAAATTGTCAAAGTCAAGTAGCTCAATCACTCCGAGGAGGAAGCTACTTGGGAGATAGAGTAGGACAAGGAGAGAAGCTACCCAAACTTGTTCGGTAAGTTTTAATTTCGATGATGAAATTTTATTTAAAGGGGGGAAGAATTGTCGCGTCCAAAACCAGTTCACATAAAACCCCAACGCATAATTAAAATAAGTTAAAAATATTTAATTTAAATCTTAATTAAATCCAAAATTATTTAATTTGTTAATTTAATTAATAACTTAAAATTAATAATCAATAAATTCAACTTAATTTTTAACTTAATTAAATAATATTAATGCAAACTAAATCTTAATTAATAATTTGAACTTAATAATAGCTAATAATTTTAATTTAAACATAATTGATAATTAATAAACCTATCTTCAATCAATAAATAAATAAACTTGATAAAAAATTATTTAACTATTGAACTTTGTCTTTATTAATAGAAATTTGGTAAGTCTTTATTAATTGCATGTATAGAATTTTATATATTTGATATTTAATCATTGGATCTAGTTTTGAGCCATAAATAAACAAACTTGACAATATTTTTTTTAATTATTGGACCAAGTTCTTCAGCAGCGAATAAATAAGATCTAGGGGGTTCTTCCTTGAGTGAGGAGGGCAGTCGTACCAAACTTGGTAAAGGGGAGTGAACCGTCATCTCCTACCCTAAAGGAGAGAGAAGCCATAAGTTTTGTGGTAAAGTTACGCCCGATCATATCCCTAATTCTCTTACATCCAGAGTGGATTCTACATGTATTTAGACACAAAAGGCACATTATATACCTTTTTTTTTTTCTTTTTTTTTTTTTTTAGTGTTATACATAAAATGTTAAGTCGTTCATAGGCACATGCTGAAATTGTTTTGGTATGACAATCAGTCTATCTTTTCCATCAGTGAACACCCCTATAGAAGCAAACATCATATCATTTATGCGTTATTTCAATGATTATTTTCTTTTGTAATTTGCCACAAATCTTGTTTGTATACATCATATCCCTACAAATTGACCTCACAAATATGTCATTATAGTTAATGTTCATTATTGCATTATTAGCATAACTGCCACTTAGCAGTAGGAATGTTGTAAATAAATATGTTAAAATTTATTAATGGAAAATATAAAGATTTTCCTTATTCGTTATTTATTATCATCTCTAAGACCGTATTTATTACGAGAAACTTCAATTCTTATTAAGTTTATTGAAAATAATGTAAGCTATATTGTAACTTACATATTACAATTGAAAAGCATATTAAATATTTTAATGTATTCTAAGTATTACAATAATAATTGATATGCATTTAAAAATAATAATAATTTCAGTTAATCTCATTAACTATTTTTAGGATGACCAATTTAAAAGTTTTCCATCGGCCATCAGGATAAATTAGAAAGCACACACGACGGCCAGCGCAAAAACTTAGTATCCTTTGATTGCTCCCCCCTATTTGTATAAAAAATTTCTATAAATATATTATAGTTGAGGTTAAATTACGGGTGTCTAGATGATAATCTGAATGTCCTATTATGATACCATAACTCTGGATATGATATGCATTTTAGCACTTACGGTAATGTGACATGTGTGATGAAATTTACAGATTTATGTAGAAATTTATATTTTAACATATAACGAATGCATTCTACCACTAGTAGCATATATACAACATGTAAGAAAGTTTTACCATAATGGATGTAGTCTACTACTAGTGGCATCACATGCAATTGAAAATTTATAATCCTGTATTCGCTTGCCATATGTTTTTATGACTGTGACTTTAACAAACACTGCACGGCTATCTCATATTTAATTAATCGTATTAAATATCATGTTAAAAGAACGTTTATGCATGGAACTTTTATTTCGCTCAGGCTAGTTGGCGGTTTCACTTTTGGGGTTTCGGTCATGTTAAAAAAAAAAAAAAAAAAAAAAAAAAAAAGTATAATCACCACATCAACGACCCCTAGAACTAGTACCACAGATATGGAGGGAGATAAATACTATTTATAGCTACTTGAAAAACCTTATGGT
>JBBMJZ010000081.1:8881923-8909443 GCA_037833815.1 Zingiber zerumbet | reverse complement strand
CTTTTTGTTTTGTTATATTATTTTTTTAATAATTGTAAAAAAAACAACGGCTAAAAAGTGTGGGATTTGAGGTTTTTTGAAATATATATAATGAAAAGTATGGGACCCATGAAGAAGTTGTTAAAAGATTTTTTTGATAGTGGAGAGGGGTGTAAGGTTTTTAACTTTTGATGTAACGTAGATGTGACAACGAAAAAGCTCTCAATGGGCTCTAAACACTGTAGATGCCCTTATATATAATGAAAAGTGTGAGACTCATAAAGGAGTTGTTGAGAAATTTTTTTATAGTGGAAAGAGATGTGAGATTTTTAACTTTTAATATGGTATAAACATGGCAACGAATGAACTCTCAATAAACTCTAACTACTGTGGATGTTCTAAATCAAGTGGAGTTCTATTAGAGAACCGCTCCATGAAAAGACAACCTTAAAAGCAAAGTAAATCTTATTTTTTTTTCAAATAAAATTTACATATTTTGAAGAAAAATATAATGAAGAAAAATATAAAATATCTCACATAAATTATAATAAGAAGATAGAATTTGTCATCCGATCATTTATGTAAAAGTAAATTTAAAAACTGAGAAGATAAATTAAGAAGCCGGTACAAAATATCCCACCCAATCTATTGAGTATTTGTGTCACAAATACTCAATAAACGAGAGGGTACGCATTAAGACTATTTCCTCATATTAAATCTCGCTCTCAGATTAAAAAACGCCCACGAGTTCGCTCGTGGTCACCACCAGATTAAATGACACTCCATGTTACACTTCCAAGGATACCCTTCTTTGTACCATTTCCTCTACCTGCAAACAAAGCGGGACCTGTCTGCGTGCCTAGAATGCGTCTTTGGTTGCAACCGAGAGAGTACGAGAAGAACGGAGGGAGAAAGAGATAAAATGATGGGGCTTCAGCATTCGTCAGGCCCCCAAATCTGTTCCGCTCGTTTTCCTCCTCCCCCTCCTCCCCACCTTGCTTGAACGGTGGTTCTCTGGAGGGAGATCTGTTCATCGCCGGGTGCTTCGACGTGGACGGCTAATTATGGTTCTCGATCTCGGTCGTCGGAAAGAAGTTGTCCAAATCTGTTGTTAGCGTTTTGGTAATGGATCGCTCTTGGATTTTGGTGTTTCTTTCGTTTGTGTGCATCTCCAGCGCTGCTAATGCCAGTGAAGGTGACGTCGATCCGCTCTATAGGTGGGCTTGTTTCCTTCTGGATTTTTTTTTTCTGGTCCTCTATTTTGCCGCCGCATTTTCAAAGTTATCATTTAATATGTTACAATATCTGTGATCTTGAAACGACTTTCTTTTTGTTCAATAAAAGTTAGAGATTTCAGTTCTTTATTTGGACCAGTAGGCGTGTTTATTTTTGGTTTGTTTCTTCCTGGACGATTAGATCCTACTTCGATAATTATTTGCAAAGACATTTACTTTTCATTTGTCAAACTTGTTAAAGAATCTTTAATGAATTATAGCCAAGAGTTGGTTTAGTGACCTTGAATGTACTCGGAAAGATTTTTTTTCCTGATTACGAGACAAATCTTTGTTCGTAGGCTCTATATATTACTCCAGTCTTCACTATAAGATTTCCACAACGTGTGTTTTATATGGTATCATTTGTTTTGATCCTTTTCAATTACAACATTAGTGCAGACAATTTTTATTCATGCATAATTATTTATGTTCCGCATACCACTATTTTACTTTCTATCCTACAAGCCACCTTGGTAGAATAGATGAATAATCTAAGGCATCCATTGACCACAAGAAATCAAGAATCTTCTTGGACTTTGAAGATGGCAGCTTTTTATTCCCAAGCGTTTTATTTTGGAATAATGCCTAGTCCACCTTGTTGATAGGTATTATTTGCTTACATATTTACCGTAGATGATGAGAAAGTGCTTGGTGGACTAGTATTTGTTAAATTGAAATCCTGCAATACCAGAATTTGAAGATTCAATTTTTTTTTTCAACTTTAGGATATTTCTTCAAATAAGCTGTTTTATTTTTACTTTTTAGTGGCATTACCAAGATCAGAGTCAAAACAAGTGCTTCATTTTCTGCATTGTAACTTCATATATAGTATTAGTAATGATTACTAAAAATTTCAATCTATAGTGCATGGTAGATGCTAGTCAGTAGCAATATATAAGAATGATTAAGCTGACAAAGATTCTATGTAGTAATGACAAATGCTAACGAGAGTTATTAAGCAAATATTGCAGGCATTGTTTTAATCATATCTTGGCCAAATTCTCTATCCTACAGGCCTGATTGGAGCCACCTAGATGCAACAGGGAATGCTCCTCCCATGAGGACAACTATTGTAAAAGATGAAAAAGGCTCCAACATCTTGAGAGAAGTAATACTTAAATAGGCAGTAGGCTTTGGTCAGAGAAAAGAAGAATGCTTTTTTTTTTTACATCAAATGGAGAGAGGATTGGACTTTTATGGGTTAAAACACCTTATCTGGACATGTTAGTAGTTGTTTTAGTTATCAATTCAAAATTTTTAAAAATTTTAAAAACCATTTTAATTAAATATGAGTTCAATTCAGGAAAAAAAACTAGTGTTAAACTGCACCATATAAATTGATGAGTAGCTTGAGACTTCACTAAATGATAAAAGAAGTAAGAAAGGCCAACACAAGATCCATGTCATATACTCCATCAAATTTCCTGTTAGAATATGATGCACATGGAAAGAGTTTTGCATTTTCTCCTATATACACACTCTCAATTAGTCTTCCATCCCACTCAAATCGTTTCCCACTTATATGGTTAATCCTTTTTTGTCCATTTGTTTGGGAGTGCCAAATTAAGGAACAGTAAGGGATATAGAGATGTTGGCTAGGTGATATATCAATTTACAATGCAGAGGTACTAGCCTATGCTATTATGGCAACATAACGACCTATAGTGTCAACTACCATTTCATTATTCATTTTGGTATTAGTAGGGCTTTTATCTATATGGTGTCTGAATAGGCTTTTGATTAAATGCCAATACTTAATTTAATTATTAACTTTTATATACTTGTATTTTTGCCTCATGTCATTTAAATTTGAGTTAAAATTGGTTCTAATTTACATTTTTTAAAATTGTGAAACAAGTCTTCTTTAAATAAAGGGCCGGGGTTAGGATCAATTTAGATCGGTTGGTGTGGTTTCTAGCTTTTGGTTGAATCTCAATGAGACATTGTACTTGTTTTATCTTGAACTAATACGGCAGTTGTTTCAAAACCTTGCTTAGTTATTCCAATCATTTTGTCCATTCTTCATTTTGATACTTGGATTCATCTTTTATTCTCTTAGTACACGTGTTCGACATATTATGACTTGGACACTTGACATTACTTTTGATCACATATAATATTCAAAAACAACTGTGTTGGTGTGGTATACTATTTGAGTCTAAATAACATAATTCTTTATCAATGTAGGCTTTTCCTATCCCATTGCACTTTAATTTGATCAGGTCATAGTTATATCCTTAGTTTATTAATTATAAATGGTTGGAATTTGGATAATGATATTGTTAGTGCAATCTATTCTGGGAAGCTTAACTTAAGGGAAAGGCTGGTGATACAATCATATTTGAGTTGGATTGGTTTTGATGGAAGTCACGTAGAAGTGAACTCATGGCAGATAGAAGTTTTAGAGAAGTGAACTCATGGTAGATAGAAGTTCTGGAGAAGTGAACTCTTGGTTGGTGAAAGTCCAAGTGGTCTTGGCATATGAAAGTCCTAGAGAAGTGAAATTTTGGTAGATGGAAGTTCCAGACAACTCTTAGCAGATGAAACTTGGGGAGGAGTGAACTCCTAGCTGGTGGAAGTCCAAAGGTATATATGGAAGTCCTAGAGTGGATTCTTGGCAAATGGGATTCCCAAAGAAATGAATTCTTGGCACATAAGAAGTCTTGGAGATAGAACTCCGATGGATGCCAAAGATCATCTACGTGTCTTAGGAGGTACTGAGTTTGGTGACTCAATTTGATTAGGACCCAAAGACAAATTAGCATGAAGACATGTGAGATGAATGATCAGTCAAATGTATTTTGACCTTTGCGTAGAAGTTTCCTACTTAGCGTCTACTTGATCAGGGAATAAGTGTTAGGTGTTCTAGATTGAAGTTGACCAATTTGCTTAAGTTCAAGCCCAAGTTGATATAGTCAATGGATTACTTGTTGTTTGAGAACAAAATGAAATCTATTTGGTTTGAGTGGACTAAATGGAAGAAAATGTGACTGAAGTTGCCTATGTCAGATTGTTGTGTTGACTAATATATAATTTAAAATTTGAAAGCCAACAAGAATGGTTATATGACTTTGTGTAGGATAAACTTGTGACGAATGATACGAGTAGATTGAAGGTACTTAGAGTCAACTAAAACCTTGTCAATGGTGAAAAAGTCATAGGTTTATCCATGTGAGTCAATTAATGGTTCAAGCAATTCATTGATTACACAATCATCTGAAGATTCAGTCACGAAATTATCTAGATCAATCAACTGATGGCATAGAGTCGACTTATGACATAGTCACCAGAAGAATCTGTAATGATCTGGATGAGGTCACCAATTTAAAGACATGTTCACGGATCAGGAGACCGAATGGAAGAAGAGTCAATTGGAAGGCAGTTGAGTCGATTGATGGGTCAAACAATTGACCTACAGAAAGTTTGAATTGATTGGCTGTGTAACATTCGCTGTGGATAGGGTTTCGAGAACCATGAGTCCACTAGTTGTGGCTATTCAGTTCAGTGAAGACACTTCAAACTAGAGATCTTTCAATATCATTCATCACATCTAGTGCTTTGTTTGTGCACCTACTTACTGTTATTTTGCCGTGCTACATTCCAAACCAACAAAGGCTCTTCAGGTTATTCTATTTACAATTTCTGTTGTACTTCATTTCTCATATGTAAAAGGAGGCTTTATATTTCTGTGTGTGTGAGTGTGAGGTTTCTTCACTTTTGGAAAGGAAAAGTAACAAGTCATAGGCCGGAGTAGGAGCTTAAGGTTTTTGAACCACATTAAAATATTTGCATTGTGTTTGTTGTTATCAAGGCTTTGCATTTGCAAGAGCAACAAAAAGAATTTGAATTTAGAGGCTGCATCTATTCATCCCCTTCTTGACGCACGACAGTCACAACAGAAATTTCAAGTGGCATGGAAAATGAATAATTTTAGTGCCTAGATATCTGATATTTATTGTTGCTGTCACTTATTGTAAATTCTATTGAAGTAGATTTGTCTAGGGACTAAATGTAACTAATTTTTGTTCCTTTAAAATCTTGTACATCTTGTAAATAGCGCAGAACGAATGCGAATAACATCTCCTTTTCTGTAATATTAAGTAAAAGTAGCATTAATTGAAGTTGAATCAAATAGGTTAAATTCAATTAAGTCTCTTATGATCATGTTTCTCCCTCTTCTAATTCTTGTTTATAATTTAGATTGTAGAGATATGTGGCCTATTCGAATTGCATATACTTGTTAACCCTTTATATCACCCATTCAAATACTTGAAGCAACTATATCCCTGGGTACTTGGGCTCCTTTTTGTTATGTGGAGGCTTTGAAATTATTTCTTTCCTTCAACATAGTTGCAGTTATGAAAGCACAAAATTGATAGGTGGAAAAGTGTAAAAGTTTAGTAGCTGGATATTTTATATCACTTTCTTTTTTAAGAAAGTGAAAAAGAAAATTTCAATTTTTGGTTGTAACTTGATGTGTTTCTTCATGTCAGGATATGTATAGAACAATGTGGGAAGACAGGAACTGTTGGAGCCAGCTCAGTTCAGCACTGCCAGTTTTCAGCTGATGGTGTACTTGTTGATGGTCCATGGTATATGCAAGAACCCTTATATGTTCAATGGAAGCAATGGAATTGTAGGAGTGACTGTCAGTACTTTTGTATGATGCAACTAGAAAAAGAAAGGGAAGAACTTGGTCTCAGACCTGTTAAGTATCATGGTAAATGGCCTTTTAAGCGTTGGTCTGTGCTTCAGGTAAATCATTCCACTGAATCAGAGTTGCATGCCTTGCAGTAAAATAGAAAGCATTCAGTAATTAGTAAAGTACTAACTGTTTTTATGGATGCCTATAAAACTTTCTTATTTCTTTTTATTTTAGGAGCCGGTCTCAGCTATTCTATCTGCCTTAACCCTGATTATTCAATTCAATGGGTGGTTATCTTTTTTTCTCTTATCATCTTACAAACTACCACTTAGGCCCCAGAGTGGGAGGACATATTATGAATTCACTTGCTTGTGGCATGTATATGGGTTGTTATCACTGAACGCCTGGTTTTGGGATGCTATATTTCACACACGGTATGTGTGATGTTTTTTCCTCCATTGTGAGTTAATCAGAAGAATAAGACCTACTTTTTTTTTAAAAAAAAATATTTTCCTCCATTTTTTCTGCAGAAGTTTTGATTTAACAGAGAAGTTGGACTATTCGTCATCTGTGGTTCTACTTGGTTACTCCCTTATTCTGGCTATATTTAGAACCTTTAATGTGAAGACGGAGGCTTCAAGGGTAATGGTTGCAGCTCCTTTGGTGGCTTTTCTGACGACACACATCCTGTATATCAACTTCTATGAATTAGACTATGGTTAGTGCTCATCTGTTGGTAAACTTCTTTAGTAGTCATTAATTGTCGAATATAATCTCACCTTTGGGCTTTCTCAGTTATTTTGGTTGAAGTTTCAAAAACAACAAATCTACTCCAAAGTTCCAATTTGATAACAAGTCAACAAATCATTTAAAATCTATTAGCCAGATTATAGATTGCTTTGTTGGTTATGCTATGCATACAAATTTCCAATGTTGTTGCCCATTTAAATTTAATCTACTTGTTTATTATGAGGATAGACGACTTTATCTAGAAGGTTTAGCTTGGTCTAACTTTGTTTACAAGATTGGATTTGATAAAAGTAATCGGGATGCTAACTGTATGCTTATTGTGCATTTGAGTGTATTGTATGTATATGTAGCTGTGCTAGTGAAGCAAATTAAGATCAAACTGACTCAACTGAGGACTATTTAGTGAGCTAGAATTTCTAAAAGAACATTGATTGTGGGTTTAGATTAATTATTTTTTTGAAGTGTTATATCCTTTTGAATGAAATGGTTATGGTTTAACGATAAACGCTTTGTTATTCCTTTTAAGTTTGCATTAGATCCTTTGAAAGACTGTGCTAGATCGTGTTAGAATCAAGTGATTTGTCAGAGCTAGATCATTTCTGTGGTACTCTGAAGAAGCTTTCCTTGCGATCGATGATTTTGAACAATACATGAGTGCTTATATGCATTTGACCATTTACTATCTTCATATGCATGATCTAGTTGACAAATTACGAGTTAATAATTTGTATACAACACCAAATTAGAAAAAGGAAATAAGCAAAGCATGTGATTTGTCTTAAATTGCAGGGCTTAATATGAAGGTGTGCATGGTGATTGGCATTGCTCAGGTTTTACTTTGGGCTGTCTGGGCAGGGGTAACTCGGCATCCTTCACGCTTCAAGCTGTGGGTGGTGGTTGTTGGTGGTGCCATCGCCACCTTTCTTGAGTTGTTGTATGATTTTCCACCCTACAAAGGTTATGTTGATTCCCATGCACTATGGCATGCCGCCAACATCCCTCTTGCATATCTTTGGTGGAGCTTCGTTTATGAAGATGCTGAGTTCCAAACATCGGCTCTCATAAAAAAGACCAAGTAAGAAGCAGCATAGAACTTGGAATCCCACTGCTCACTGATTGAGCTGTGAAGTCTGGTTTAGTGTATTTTTCCTTCTCTCTCTTCTAGTTAATAGTTGATTTTTTTCCCACTCCACTCGGTGGTTTCTGTTGCCCTTCTTGTTTTTGAATCGATATAATTGGTGGAATTACTTCACGACTCAACTTGGTTTTGCACTTCATTTGCCCTTTTCTTTGTGGCAACATAGTTGTGTTTTTGCCTTTTAAATTGACATTGGAAATAGACTTTCTTAGCATCGTTTCTCAACATCGTTGGCAATGCTTGTCACACAGTAGCGTTGAGGGTGGCAAAATTTTGTTATTGCGCTTCTTGTTTTTGAATTGATATAGTTAGAGGAATTAGTTCATGACTCATCTTGGAGTCGTACTTTATTTGCCCTTTTCTTGCATAAATCAGTGGTTGTGTTTTGCTTTTTAAATTGACAATGGAAATGGCCTCTGCCAGGATGGTTGGCAATAACGTCTTTGTAACAGTCAAGTGTTGAGGTTGGTAATTTTTGACGTGCTATGCGGCAGCAAATTCTAATGGGTAGTCAGAATTATATACCAGTCGTTCTTTCCATCGCGATATATGTTTCCTCGTGCATATTAATAGAATCTCTAAGTGCAGTAGTTGGGCACCAAACTAGTGCCTAGCACTTAGGCCACCTAGGCCGGGATTAAGCGTCGCTAGGTAAATTTTACGATATCAATATATATGACATAATAAATCAAATTCTATAATTCTAATATAATAACATTAAATTTAAAATGTGTAAAATTGTACTAACAAAATATTATAAATTTATTTTACTTTTCCATAATTTGTAATGACTTGTTCTTCATCCGGTACAAGCTTAATATTATTATTGTAATATTTTTCTTCTTATTTAGATGCAAAATTATTCACGTTAAGTTCTCTCACTCAGAGTTTTTTCAGGTTATTTGATAAAATGACTTTTCCAAAGGATTAGACTTTGACTAACCTTTAAGTCAATCACTTTCAATTGTCGTTCAGTTGAGGAAAGATTAGACAACAATTTTTTAAAAAAAAATTGATTTCTCTCGTCCTTTAGTTCTCTGATTTATCCAAAATATGGGTTTCTTCATTCACTTTAATGAAGATGAAGTTTAGGACAAATCAACAAATCGATTTTCTTATTAGACCAAAGTTTAGGGCTTATAAAACTTAATGTCAACACAAAAAAAGTTGTATTTCAATTTTTTTAATTAGACTTTAAATTTAAAAGCCTAAATTAAAAGAAATCATAAAAACCTTATACTATTTTTTTTGGCGCCTAAATGATTCGACCGATTAATTGACGCTTAGGACCGTCTAATCCCACCTAGGCACCAAGACTGCCTAGGCTGACCGATTGACATATTTTCGGTGTGGTTGGTTGACGTCTAACACCTAGGCGGCCACCTAAGCGGATTTGTAGAACACTGGTACAATGGCAATGAAGACATTGCTGGTGATAATAATTTGCCAACTGAGGGTTTAGCTTACTTATAGAGAAATTTGTTTTTGTATCTCAATTCCGCCAAATGAACAATACATATATTGAATTCTAATGCAAGTGTTGCTATATGAGAGATTTTAAGAATAAAGACATAACTAACTGTTGGAGTAATGCAAACCTGTATAAGGGGTCATCATCCATGCATCCATCAACAAATGTTTTGTGCCCTTACGGCTAGGAAATGAGACTGTATGGATGCATGGATGATGGATCCATCAACAAATGTTTTGGGTCATCACCCAACTGTAACTGTATGGCAGATTTATAGCATCAACATATGTTTTGTCCATTACTTTAAATTATATCTACCTAGTTTGATTTTCCCAAACACATTTTTTTTTAGTTCTTGTAATTCGTATCTATTGTTGGGCAAGGAGCCGCTAGCGTTTTTGGATTTACTTAGTGATCGGTCTATGAGAATAGAGTGTCCACTTCTGGAACTAGTTGGACCAAAAAAAAAAAATTATAATTCCTATCTATGTGTTAAGGCTATAATCTTTCAGTTTGCTTTTCCTTCCTAGTTCACAAGCACTTACAATTATTTATACAAACATATAGGATTCTTCTCCCATTATATCCTCTGATTAATTTAAGTATTATATGTTGGGGAAATGATTTCTCCTATGTTATTGTGACAGGTTATACTATAGTTTAAAATAGGTATTGTGTATTTTTTATTGATCATTAAGTATGTAGGTTAGTATTTGGAGCTCAAGAGGATTTTGATGGACCCGAGGGCAGATCTCACTAGGAATTTGATGAACTCAATGGGATCGAGTGGTGGACTTGTAGCTTAGGTGGAGCTCAATGGATTTAAGGTCTAAGATCCTAGATCAAGTTGATGATAGGATGTTTTATTTTCAGTGCACATTGGGGGTGAATAGGTGCAGTCCTATAAATAAAAATTCATTTTGATTTCTATTGAAAATACAAAGCTTTTACAACATATTAATTTTAAACTAAAATAAATATAACAAATCAATAATACTAATAAAAAAATATTTCATGGTTCTGACAATAGGTTCTATTCTGTACTCTACTAACATTTTAAAAATTTCTTATAATGAAAAATCGACTCCTTTTATGAGGTAAAAAACTCATGCAAAACAATAGAATATAAATTTAAAGCATAAGAGAAAATTTAATGATAGAAAATGAAAAGTAAACTTTTGGAGAGAACAATCTCCGTGTATGTTGTGAAGAGCACTTTTAAGTACGAACATATGACACTAGGAAATGAGACTTTTTAGAGCATGTGAATGATTTAGTTAAATACAAACCATGTGTTTCGAAGTCCTCTCAATCCCCTATTTAAAATTGTAGTCTGCATTATTTTAGTCAACTAAAATTGTTTCCAGTTGATTGAAATGTCAATCTTGAAAGTGTTGTGCATTCATGCTAGCTTAGTTATGTTAAACCAAGTGTTTGATGTTTGATCAAAAGTATATATTTGATTTAAGTACTTAAGTTGGGGCTTTAGGGAATGAAGTGCAACTGATTCAAGGTTTTGATTGAAACTTAGTTGTGGATGAAGTCTAATAATTGTTGAAAAAGAAGAAGTCCCATACATATTGGCAAATGGAAGTCTTAGATCAAGTATTATTGGATGCTTGAAATTGAAAGTCTTAGTAGGTCATGATTTATTGTACCAAACAAAAATTGAAACCTCAAAGGCAAGACCTGTTAGTAGAGGAAGTCCCAAATGTTAGTTCAATCAGATCCTAAGTGACCATGATCGATTATAAGTTTTGATATTTGACAGAGAATTTAAGTTACTAGTGCATACGTATTTGATATGTATATACGTTAGTTTCATTCGCGTATGTTCATCTTTTTTCATGCTTCTACTAGAGTTAATATCCAGTAGAAAAACAATAACAACAAACTTAAAGCACATAAGCACAAGCATAAACCAACAAACGCACACATACAAACTGATTTATGTGGTTTTGTGGTACGGGAGAGAATCGATGGGCTTGGTACATCCGAGGGACGAGGTGCTACAGAAGAGTATGTTGGCGGATGAGAAGGAGGCGCACGATATTTTTGAGGGACGAGAAGTCGGAGCGGAAGGTTGCTCAAGAAGGCCGAAAGATGGGTTCGGGTGAGCCCTATTCCAGATGGCCGAAATCACCCCAAGCGAGCGAAATACGCTGATGGACAAGAAGGAAACGAATAGTGGTTTCGAGACACGAGAAACCGAAGCGGAAGGTTGCTCAAGAAGACCGGGAAATGGGTTCGGGTGAGCCCTATTCTGAATGACCGAAATCACCCAAGCGAGCGGAACAAGAGAGGAAGGCCTGGACCGAGAAGTAAACTAGGTCCGGGCGCCTAGACCAAGTCCAGGTGCCCGGACCTGGTCCAGGCTCCCGGATCACCTGGACACCCTCGGGGCGCCTCGCTTAGGGGAGCTGGAACATCACCTTTCGAGCCCCCGGAAGCCTTTCGAGCGCCCTGAATTGAAAGTTTATCGAAAAGTTATGTGGCATGATCTGTTGCAAATTGAATAAAATTTTATCCGTGTCCAAGTGCCTAGAACCCTTCTAGGCACCCCGAACAAGGTTATAAATATAGCTCTAATCCCAAAAGCTAAATAACACTAAAAAAGATAGAGAAGAACACTTGTAAACTTTCTACCTTTTATTTAGCTTTGTGTTTGAGTGTTTTAACTACTGTAAAAGGCTTCTCCATCGGAAGGAGAATTTTAGTAAGCTTTACTTGTCTTGGATTAACAACTATCTAGGTTGTAACCAAGTAAATGATCTGTCTCTTTTTTTCTTTCATTAAGTTTCTTTTTATGCAAGTGCTTCTTAATTTAGCTTGAAAAGATGAGAAATGTTTTATTTTTTATTTCAAGCTATTCACTCCCCTCTAGCTGGCCTCCAAGGGATGAACACAGTCTAACTTGAGTCAAGCCGAGAAAGGGATTACTTTATATGAAGGATCATACAAAGAAACCCAGACTAGAATAAAGAATGCACCAGAAAGTGAGTCTAACTCAGACTCAACTAATGAAGAAGAGCTGGTCAACATCGTCCAAAAACTACTAACAAGAAAGAAGTTCAAAACGAGTACCGAAAAGCCACCAATCAATCAGATGCAAAATAAATCAGAAATGATTTGTTATGGATGCAACAAGAAGGGGCATTTCAAAAATGAATGCCCCAACCGTAAGGAGGAAAAACCAAAATCAACAAGAAGGAAGAAGGTACTCCAAGCGACATGGGACAGGTCATCCTCCGTGGAGTCCAATGTGAAAGAACCAAAGAACTCGAGTCATCTTGCTCTTATGGCAAGAAATGAAGATTCCAAGTCCGAGGAAGAGTACGAGTCCAAGACCTACACCGAGTCTGAGAGAAGCCGCAAATCTGTATTTGTTTCTGAAGGTCACGATATAGTAACTTTTTATTCCAAGTCAAATTTACTTAAAGTAGTTAAATATTTATTTAAAAAATTAACAAAATCTAAAAAATAAAATAACTTACTACTTAAGGAAGTAGACCACCCTACAGAGCAAGTTAACTTGACTAACTCGGCTAACCAAATTCAAGTTGGAACTTCAACTCAAGTTGCAAAACTTAAGAAAAAAAATTCTAACTTGAAGAGTCAAGTTAAGCGACTTAAGAAAACGTTTATTAGAGTTCTAACTGGGATCCAAGTATCTAAATATGGTACTTAGATCGCAATAAGCGGTGTACAACAAATAAAGACTTGGATATAACCCAAACAAATCAACAAACATATCTATCTTTAATTAGTCAAAATGTTTGGCATCAAGTCCAAGCATGAGTTCCTAAAAAATGCTTAACTAAAATAATCAAACCAAACCAATATTTGATCCCTAAGAGTCAAATTCACTACCTAGATAGATCATATCTAAGTTATGACTTAGGAGGAGCAAATAGAAAAATTCTTCAACCAACTTGATTCATAAACTATGCATGCTTAGGATTAGGTTTACTTTTCTTCTTAATTTTGAATGGTTAGTTAAAAAGGTTTACCAAACCCTAATAACATAGTATCATAATGTATTGGGATGATAATACATCAAGGAAGCTTTGTCGAAGGTATGTCTAGGTTGAATCTTATGTATTCTACTTGTTACACTAGACTGATGCTAGTTAGACCAAAACCTAGTATTAAGTTTTTTGGGTAACACTATTTTGAAAAGTATTCAAAAAGTGGTCCACCGTTGATACACAATAAGGTCATATGCCTTGCCACTGAATGAAAAATTATCCTTAGGAAGCTTACTTGATTAACCCAAAGCTAAGTTTGAATCTACATGAGTTCAACAACCTTTTCCTAAATTAAAATTAAAATTAAACTAATTTAAACTAAACTAAAACTAAAATTAAACAAAACTTAATTAAATTTAAACTAAACTTAAATTAACATTAAACTAAACTAAATTAAATTAAACTTAAACTAAACTTAAATTAAAATTAATTTAAAAACATAAATTAAAACCTAAATTAACATTAAAACTTAAATTTAAAATTAAACTTAAACTTAACTTAAAAATATTAACTTAAAATAAACTTTAAATATTTAACCCAAAATTATTAAAATCTTAAATTAAAATTATTTAAAAACTTAAATTAAAATTAATTTAAAACTTAAATTATAATTAAATTAAAACCTAACTTAATTTTTTTTTTTAAAAAAAATGTTTAGTCGACCTAACACCCGATTCGGTCTACCAAACACGACATTTCCTTTAAAAAGTAATCATTTGTTCGGTCGACTGAATACCTTGTTTGGTTGACCGAAAATATAAGTTAATCACTGAAAATTGAACCTATCTTCAATTATTCGATCGACCCAACACCTGGTTCAGTCGAACGTACACTTTAATTCATCGTCATTTACTACACAAATATCTAACTATGATCAATTTATCGGTCGACCGAAAATCCTATTTGGTTGATCGAAAACCAACCGCCTTCTTTCTACTGGTTGATAAATCAGCGATTTTAAGGGATTGGTAGACCGATCCACTGATCGGTCGACCAAACATACTCTATATATATGAGACTTGGGTAGAGAGTTAGTTTCATCCAAAACTCATCTTTCTAACTTCTGCTCTCTCGTTTTGATTGTCACCTGAAGCCTACCTCGGATTCGGATTATGCCTCAGTATGTTTTAAAAGTTTTTGACTTTTATGCTAAAATTTATTTATATCTTTTATTCTTTATTGTAGCAAAAAACTTCGTAAAATTACCCAAAAAGAGGCTAGCTCATCTAACCCTAGCCAAGACCCTAGATTTTCCACAAACAACCTATATCAATCATTTAGCAACAAAACCTTCCTAGTTGTAAGGACTCAATGTCTTGATCTACCCTTCTATCAGACCTACTATCCTAAGATAATAGATATCATATAGCATTACTCCTTAGACAACCTAGTTCTATATAGACATGCATACAATACCACACTTTATACTGAATTCTATCATAATTTATGTGAGATTGATGCTTATCATTTTAAAACTAGAGTTGCATCGAGGGATATATTGTTTGACTTTGATATATTTTTTTGTTTCTTATGCATGCGTCCTTCACTTAATCGGATTTTTCCTTATCCTTATTACCCTGATACTTTACCTGATCCATTTTCTCATCTCACTCTTGATGTCATGTATGTCAACTTCTTCCAAGGTCCATGACCAAAGAATATGTCATCCGTTTTGTTTAGCCCAAATGACAATGCTCTCTACAAAATAGTCGTTTCTTGCATTCATCCTCTTTCATATAGAGATCAAGCAGTTCTACGTCTAGTCCATCTTTTTTTGATATATGTCCTTAAGCATAAATTGGTTATGGATTTTAGTTATTGGGTCTTTAAGTCAATTATCTACTACTCTAGCTACAATACATCATTTAAAGTTCATATGATTCATTGTCACATCCTAACTGCTTTCATAGCTTCCTTGGGGGACAAAGTTAGATGTGGGGAATTGATAGAATTATCCAACTTTAACCTAGTTGGCATCCATCAAATGTTCTTGGCTAGGATTAAGGTTAGCTCTCAGGGCCTGGTAAACAAGCGTACTCATCCATGTTATGTTCCGTTTGCTGTGAAAGAGCTTGATATTGAGGATGTTCCCATCGTTGTAGAGGAGCCTCTTGTTCCATTTTGGCCTTAGAGTATCCCCAGACTCCATATTTTCGTGCAGCCCACACAACATCATCTTCTGCTCCTCCACAGTCTAGAGATCCATTTAGCCAGTTGCGTGACGAAATCTTTGGCTGATTCGACTCGCTTCGGACTATGTTTTAGGGACAACTAGCTGAGTTTCATCAGGACCTAACAAAATGAGTCGATAATTTAGAAGCATAGCAAACTAAGATGTTTGATTATTTTCGCTCTATGCACGATCCTTCATCCCCTCCATTCGATGCTTGACTTGATGAATTTGCTATTTCGATATTATGACTATGCGTATATTTGGATTTGGTACTTTTTGGTTATTGTCACTTTTTGGTTATGCCTTTTCATATTGTATCTTAATTGATTTATGCATGGGTTTTATAGTATAGGTTTCTTTATTTCTTAACATATTTTTAATTTTTAGTTTTTTTTTAAATTATGTTTTCAAAATTTCCCTTTCAAAATTTATTTTTAAAATAGATTTTAAAATATTTTTGGAGCAGCCTAGCCTTACCATATAATTGCATGTTCTTATAGTTTTAGTAGCCCACATCTCACAAGCATAGTAGAATACCTTACTTGTGTTTTTTGAAATATAGAACAATGTGGGATGCTTAGGACTTAGCCTGAGATTTCAGATGCTTATGCCTGTGCATCGCTATAAATCTGGGCTTTAAACAAAATACATTAATCAATTTGAGTAATTTGGTTAGTAGCAAACTAGTTAGAATTAAACACTCAAATTGACTAACCTGAATGAACAGCTGTTATCTTGTGGTAGTCAGTTAATTATAAAGGTTGGACATTTCATTATAAAGATATTTTCTAGTTTTTAAAATCATGCTTGGACTTTTAGGTACTTATCAATTTTAGGGGAGCTTCAATATCATTTTTTGGGAATTTTTCTTTAACAAATTTTAAAAATAATATTTCTTTAACAAATTATTTTTAAAATTTACCTTTACCAAATTTTTTAATTTATTTTTTAAAATTATTTCAAAATTTAATTTTCCTTTGCCAAATTTGCCAAATTATTTTTCTTAGTAGATCGTGGAAGCCAGACAAGAAGCCCAAGTGGGTCAAGAGGACCCAACACTTGGTAAGAAAGCTCGATAGGTCTGGAGGACCGAAGATCGAGGGAAATTCCTAGTGAGCCGATTAGATGCTAAGCGGTAAAGTCCAAAAATGGTCTGGAGGTTCCACGCTTAGCAAGTAAGTTGAGGTAAGCAACTGGAGAAGAGCGATAGTGAGGTCATGTTCTAAAAAGGAACAAACTCTAGGTCGTTGATCCAAATGAAGAAACCGGAAGGTTTCCAAGTTGAGATCAAGACAAATTTTACTATCTTTTCTTACTCGTGCAGCATTATAGTATGTTAACTTTGTGTTGCAGGGATATTTTATACTGTGTAAACTAACTCTTTTTTGCAGAAACCAAGTGGATCAGTCGACCGAACAGGAGGTTCAGTCTACCAAACCTAACTGATATGGTAGGGTATAAATCACGCAGAGCAGACTTGGAAGTCAGGTTGATCGATCGATCGAACCCAGGAATCGGTCGACCGAACCTAATTTGGTAACACATTTGGCATATTCGACCTCGGCAAAACTTGAAAATAGAGAGATCAGTCGATCGATCAAGGTGATCAGTCAACCAAACAATTAATGCTCTTAATGACACAAGATCAAATCTCGACGAAGAAGGAAAGCTGGTGGATCAGTCGACCGATAGGGAGATCGGAAAACCGAAAGGATTAGTCGACCAAACATCTTTTCGGTCGACCGAACAAAGCTTATAAAAAAGACCTCAAGATCCGAGGAGACGACAACAATTGTTATGCAACCTTATGATCTACTACTCTTTTGTTTGTGCTGCTACTACGCTTCAACTACGTGTGCAAGCTGCTATGAATCTTCTCCGATGATCTGCACTCTAATTCTTCAATTATTGTCGGTATATTTTGTGCTTGCATTAATTATGTAAGATAGTAGTTTGTTACTATCCTATACATTATTTGTATGAGTTACTTCTCCGAAGCTTTCAGAAAGAAGATTATTAGTAAATTGCTCAATGGTGCGATCAAGGATCATGGGTCTTAGAATAGGAGTCAGCATAGACTCCGAACCAAATAACCAAACGAGTCACTTGTATTGTTTTTACTATTCTATTCCGCTACTTTGATAAACATTCTCCTTGTATGTTTATCAAGGAGTTTGAAGTATCGAAAAGAAACGATAGAGGGGTGAATATCATTCGTTTAAAAATCTTTTTCCCTAATGCCTTCTTGTTGAACTTTGCCAAGCAGTTGGTCGATATGGACCCATAGTTCATAATATCATTACACCACCAGCATATTATTCAAACATCAAAGGGGGAAGTAAGCTTCTTGATGAGGAGGATTATGGTGATTATGACAACTAGGTAGGTGGTTTCTTTTTTAATGTGTGTCAAAAGGAGAGAGGAGATGAATTTATCTTTAAAATGACAATCTCATTATGCCTATTGTATGATGGCAAAAGGCGACTACGTTCGCCCCAGCGCCTCTGCCAACCCGTCTAGGGCTAACACGGAGGAGGTAAATCACGGATGACTACTAGTCTTTGGAATAGTGACTCATTATGCCTATTGTACGACAAAAGGGGAGGATGTGATGGGTTTAAGTTTAAAAAAAGCAATCATCTCATTATGATTATGATTATGATTATGATGATAATATGATGATAATTGCTAAAGGCAGAGATACGAGTGATTGGAAACCACTTAATGTTTTTCTATTTCATAAAAGGGAGAAATGATTAAAAGTGTTGATTGTATATAATATTGCATTGTAATTGTGGTATTGTTGTTACATGCTTATATAAGATCCTATGAAACATAAAGGGGGTGATTATTAGTGAAATCATGCCCCTGATGTTAAGGTAAAAATTAAATTAAGGTATATTATTGATCTCACATGTGTGTCTACAGAAAAACAAAAAAGTTAACATGTATTATTGCAAGTTCAATAATGAAAGTCCATGTAGGTCAATAAGGATCATATATTTGGCAAGTTGAAGTCCAAGTAGGTTGACAAGGATGGGATACTTAACACGTGAAAGTCTAAATAGGTAAATGTGGACCAAATACTTAACATGTGGAAGACCGAGTAGGTTGACAAGGAAAAAATACTTAGTACTTAAGACATGGAACGTTAGGAAAAGTGCTAAAGTTCTAGCGATGAGGAGTCCTTAGGCATGGAAGACTCGAAAGCGAGAAGGCTTATTTGCATGACAAATCTCCCAAAGGCATGGAAAGCATCTTGGCATGAAGATAAGCTCTTATTAGTAGAGTCAAGTGCAATTATACTTGGGGCACAAGACTAGACTTATAAAGCAAATTCAAAATTAGAAGTAATTAAGGTACCAAGAACAATCGTCAAGTGAAAGAGTCTTTTACTCGACTGGTATGAGTCAAGTAGAAAGTCAACTTAGGGCTAATTCATGGGTATAGGTGTACTGATACTTCAAATCAATTGACTCAACACTACATAGAAATGAAAATGAACAGAATGTTTGTATTCAAGGATTAGTCAATTAGTCAATCAACTAAAGTCAAGGCAGCTGACTGGATGTAATGGTCAATTAATTGATGAGCAATTGAAACTGAAAAAGAGCTATTAATCTAACAACAATGGCCTGCAATGGCTAGATATCTACAGGTCAGTGACAAATGTATTTATTATGGTGCAGCCAGGTTAACAAAATCAAATTAGCAGTTAACGGATAGATATCTATAGTTAGTCAACTGACTTGGAAAAACATATAAAAAGGAGAAAAAACCTGAGCATATATATGGGGTCTTGTAGACCTAATATATAAGATTACTGAAGTGTTTTATTTTTTATTCATAAGCTCAATATTCTTGTTCCCTTGTGTAATTTATTTCCTTCTATTTACTCAATCTTAAATCTTTTTATAAGAAATGTAATAGGTTTCTCGAACTCTAGTTGTTTGCCAAGGAGAAAATATAGTGGACTTCAAGAGATAATCCACTAACAAATCATAGGTCATAGAGTTTGAGCCTTGGGCTACCAAACCACATTAAACAATTTTGGTTGTTTGTTCTTATCTATTTGTTGTATATTTGTTTGTTTTCCGCTACGCTAAACTTCATTATAGAAATAAGCATGAAGCAAAGTGATAGGCTATTTTGGAAACTTCATTATCTATTCACCCCACCCCCGTCTCTCTCAATCCAACACAAAGTGGAATTTTGGAAATTTTCGAGTGCCCTTTGTCCCCCTTTATAACCCTCATGGCTAAACACCAATAATTGTTCTATAATTTTTGTCGGCTTACTTAAGCCACCAGTCAAAGTTGAATGACAAGATTAACTGTTGTCTCCAATTGACCCTTTGTCCATTCAATCGACTCAAACCTAACCAAGTTGAATCAAAGTCACATTAGAATTGCTTTGAACAAGATCTTCTTTAAACAATCTTTTTTTTTTAATTTAAACAATAACTCAACGAATTAATCAATTGACTGTTCAGTCGACTAAGCCCATATTGAAACCAAAGAGAAACATTCTCTTCATAGCTAATTAGACCTTAGTTGACTCCTAGTTGACTTAACTCATTAATTGACTATAACATTAACTATAACCTTAAAACACTTTTTCTTTTTCTTTTTTGAATCTTATGCCTCCATAAGAATCTACTTAACACTCACAACTCACTTAAGAACTTACCATCGATAGCTTGACTTCCCCATCAAGGTCATCTCTTATTAGGTTACTTGTTCTTCAAATGCATTGAGCTTCCCTCCAATGTCTCCATGCTTCACCAACGTAGTTTGCCTTCTTCTAACTGTCATTAACATTGCCACCTCAATGCTCGTTGTTTTATGGTCCCTCAAATGTCTCATTCCATCCTTCTCCAATCTTCAGTGAGTCTCAAGCTATCAACCTATAAAAACTTCATGTGAATCTTACTATGTTCATGCACTACTTAACTCCTTCGTCAAACACATTAAACAATATGATACAAGGGGACCACTTAGGGTAAGAATGCACTAACACAAACTTATAAGTAATCCCAAACCTTCTAAAGCGAAGCCTAGTAGAATTCCTTTTAGAATATCAAATTTTACAAGTAATTTAAATGTCCTAAAAAGGGGTTTATTCACTTATCTTATTTTTTTTAAGTCCTAATTTTCTTGGTTGTCATCCTTCAATTAATTCTATAGTTGAGTTTTTCAAGGTATTTTTTTTTTGGAGGAGATATTTTATTGTCTTTCACTTATTGGGATATTTAATGTTGTATTAGTCTTATTCTACATTTTTATTTCCATATAAAGTAGGTATTCTAAATTAGGCAGTTGATGTTCTTAGTAGAAGACACTATTTGCTTATCAATGTAGGTGAAATTGTAGTGTTGAAATAATTAATTTGGTGAAATTTGAAAAGTATATCAAGATCATCCTTTTCAACCATTTTTGCACTAATATGACTTTCTTTTAAGTAGTAATAGAACATAATTATTGACCATTTTTACCTAAAGATGTCCTATAATAAGAGATTTCATATTTTCCATATTGCTAATCCACATTGAAAGGTAGAATGATTCAAATATGACAGTTGATGATCATTTTCTAAAATGAATCCTTTCATAAGTTTGGTTATTTTTCATGAAGTCAATCTTGGTTTCAAAAAGATGGTCAAATTACAATGATTTTTAAAGTCCTATTACATCGAACAAAGATTCTAAATTAGTAGAATCATTTTTGTCATACATTATCCGGTGACATGGTACCTTACTTCAATGTAGTTCTTCTCATCATCCTCAAACTAATGGATAAATAGTAACAACCAATCAAATTTTAAAAATTTCTTACTAATGGATAAGAGTTTACTTGGTAAGAATCTATGCCAATGATACTTGTTTTTAACTCATGTTAAATTTTCTAACAATGTCTTTAAGTAAACAAGTCTCTTTGAAATTATGTTTGGTCATAATCTACTAATTCTATTTATTTAAATCCTCTTAGTATGATTCAAAATTTTAGTTGTGATCTCAAAGAAACAACAAAGATCATCTAGAAATTACATGAGCGTACTTGAGCAAGGTCATGAATGCATCATCAAGAAAAATGAATAAAAATGATCCTAATAAACACCAGAAGCTGGTTTCAAAAATTGAGACAGTTTAAATTCATCTTTTCAAAGAACTTTTTCTTTAAGGTTGTTATGGAAACTCAAGACTAGAGTAAATAGATCATTTAAAGTTCCTTTTCTATTATCCTGCATCAAACTTTTTTTCAGCACTCAACTATTTGATCATAGTGTTTTCAGCATGACAATTGGACCAATCCGTCGAACAGCTAGACTAAACTACTTCATGATAATTAGAACATTGGAAAGAGACCACACAAAATATGAGACATGCAAATATTCTTATTGTTGTACTTTAAGATTTTCTTTTATTATTATAGGGACATGAGTATTTAGGTTGTATGGGCATAAATTTTATCAACTCTTTCTTTTTCAAACTTTGCAAAAGTGATTTTTTATATAATTTCAATTATGATGTTATGAATGAATACATTAGCACTCTTTCAATATTCATTGTGAATATACAAAATATTGAAAAGAGCACAATATAGGAGTGAAGTGTGCCTGATGACCTGCTATGGTGATAATTGCTAGTCGTTTATTTGTAATGTGTCTCAGACAACTTCAATGGAATCTCTTCATAGGCATTTTGTTTTGTTTGACATATTAATGAAATCATACATTATTAAAGGCTCTTTGAGAATAGATCAACAGGTTTTAATTTATTATGATCAAGGAGGAAATTTAGCGCATGAGGTGCTTGTTAACATGAGGTTGGTGACGGGATGCTAATAATGGGCAGGGCTTACAAGAGCATCCAAGGCCCTCCTCCTTTCAAGGAAGATGGTACTCTCACACTTGTTTTTAGTGTCAAGTTTAGAGGTTTAGTTCCAAAGGAAGGTGTTGAGTTGGGATCGAAGGCCAAAAGGCATTCTTGTTCTTATGATGATGTTGTGGCCTTTAACAATGCCCATATTATTCAACATAGACCCTCAGGCTTCACTATCTTGCACAAGGTCATCTAGCGACTGAATGCCAAAATATTATCATTTTCTATCAATGCTCAAAGCATGGTCATAGAGCAAGCCTCTATACCATGGAACTTTTAATGCATGTCTCAGAGTGTCTACCCTAAACCCTAAATCCTGAGATCAAGTGACATTTTGGTGTGGCTCAATAGATGGTCAAGATATGACATCACTTCCATTGAGGGCAAACAAATGCTAATCTCTTGCTCATTGATTCTACACGAACAAGTTGGTGGAAGAGGGCTTTATAGGGTCTCTAGATCACTATGTTGGGGTTTCACTATAATGTTTGGTTGACTCTTTTGTTAGGGTGAAATTCATAGTAATATTGGCTTTTTGGCCGTTAGCCATAACTAATGAACATTTTGGTCAATGGGTGAGGAAATCTCCTTGAATAGGAGAATCATAATAGTGATAGTTTTCTATCTATTTACATAGAAATCTAGTTCATGTTGTTGATAGTGAGATTCATTTATCAGTGGGAGGATTGTGATTTAAAATCTCAATATGACTAGTGACATTCTCTTCTCTAGAAGATCATCGAGCTCTTGTTCCACACTTGGAATATCACCTTATGATGACATCTTTGAGTGATGTTGTAAAAGATTCAACCGAGAGATTAGTAGGGAGTAGAACAATAATTTACATTTTGTAAAAGGCTTTAGTTATAAGTACTAACATTGAAGCAAAGATTTTTTTGGGGGGATTTCATAGCTCGTTCTCATCAGTGTTAATTTTAAAGGTACTAGCTACTTACTATTAAAGCAAAGGATCTCATAGATAATATTAATTATATCTAGTGCTCTCAGGCAATTCTAGTCAACCATAATATTGGTTATTAGCAAAGTTTCAAATGTTGAACCATATCATAGTTTCAGTCTCCGATTAGAATGATAAAATTTTAGTGTCGTACCATGTCGTACTGGTATAAAATTTTGAGACTTATTATATATGATATATAGTTATTCAATTTTGTTTTGGAATACCTAAACAAGGAAGAAGTAGCGATGGTGACTTTTTCACCATCGCACAACATCTCACAACTTCAACTTTGCACCACCACCCTCTATTAACTGTCTCTACTCACCTTCCTCCATGACTTCACCTCTCTTCTCGTTTGTGATTCCATCTATTAGTTCCATCCCCCATATGAATTATTGGGTCAACATAGGTGGTGCCACCCAACATGGCCATTTACCACCATGGTTCTTGGTTCTAATGTTGGCGGGGGTTAAGTCAATTAATCAATTGTGTTCATATCTCTTCATTAAAACATTTTGTTGATGGATGTTTTATACCAAGCATTACTCCATGGTTAGGCCAAGGACCTTAATAGGAGTTGCTATAAGTCTTGGTTCCATATGTAAATGATACCTTGCTGTTCTCAAGAGCAAATCCCTTTACAGTATTATTATACTACAAGCTTTCATTATCTTAACTTTGAGGATGGCTTTAGTTTGGATTTTTTTTGATACCCTGTCCAACAACTATCCCATCTTATCTCAGGTTTCAGCTTTGTTCCAATAAGCCTTGTCAGAGATTTTTAGGATGGTATTATCACTAAAGTATCTTGAGGATTGGCCCCTTGGTAGGAAGTACCCTAGTGAACATTGTTCTTATATCTTACATAACTGATTATCTATCCCCAGTGTCTCTTCTTCTTGTTCAGGTTAGAGATTATCCAGACAATATTCGTAGGGGATCTTTTTGGCACCATAGGCAATGCTTGGTTCAATGTCTAGCATCTTGGAGTTCTGTTTGTTGGCCAACTTTGATGAGCGAACTTAATCCATCTATGTAAATGGTGGTTGTTGTATTTGACTTGTACATGTAACCTCTGATGAAATGTAGTCCCAAGAACTTATTTTGTAGACAGATAATGGTCATTTGGCAATTTTGTCAAATCAACATTAAAGTTGAAGCTCCAGAAATTCACAGTAGATAGTGTGATGGGGTTACCGTTGAGAAGGCAACATTTGGTTTCATCTTGTGCGATTGGTGTGAAGAATTCAAGTGCGTGCGTGAGCTGTGTTTTCTACGACTCATATTCTACTCGTTCTTTGAGTTTCACAAAAGTCAAGTGGGTGAACTTTTACATTTGTCTCATTTAAATAAGTTAAAAATTGGTTAGATCCTGCTCTGCCTAACGTGAAATGTATTAGCTAAAAAAGTTCTTGAATCTCTTCTAGTTGCTTGCTCAACAAGGTTAGACAGGAAGGTAATGGACTTGTTAAGTACGAATACCTCATAATGATCGACGAGTTCTTGGAAGTAGGCGTAGACCTTTTGACAGGTATCGGGCGTCCACACGAACTCGTCGGTGGGATCGAGAAGGAGGGTGAGCTTGTCCATCTGCGTCTGGTCGAAGGCATGAGTAACGGGATCAATGTAGGCAGCGTATATCCTCACATGTCGGGTACAGCAGCTCAGCCACTGCCCTCCGTACTCTCTGCTCATGTTCTTGCTCTTCGCCATTGACTGTGGCGTCGATGGCTGCTGCTGCTGCACCCTTGCTCCTTCCCCTGGCTGCTGCTGCTGCTTCCCCGGCAACTTTCCTTCGCTTAGTGTTTGACTTTGCTGTTCTCGTTCCTGTTTCAGCTGCTGTTGCTGCTGGGCTCTTATAGAGCATGCTTTCTTCCTCCCCCGTGCTTCGCCATTTGCTGCCAATCTCTGGATGGAGAAGCCACTTGGAGCAAGAAAAGCAGTGGTAGCCATAAACACTCTTTAATTTCGTCTGCGGAAGCTTGTTCCTCTTTCTAATTTTATTCATTTTCATCTTCAGTTCCACTCGTTGCCTCAGCACTCAGTCTCAACCTCAGCCTCAGCCTCAGCCTCAGCCTCAGCCCTGCATCCCTAAATTAATGGATAAGATTTTTAGTCATTTAAGACACCACCGTAAAACCGATTAGCTTTACTTTTTCTGCTTTATCTCTAAGATTTCAATACCACTGTAGATTATAGGGACATTTTCTTAATTAAAGTTAATTTTACTTAATTAATAAAAGTAAAAGCTAAATATTTTATTTTAGGAGTTGCTCATCATCAAATAGATTAATTAGTGAATAAAAATTAATATAAAATAGATATTTAAGTGATGAAAACTTTTTAAAATAATTTTATTTTATTTTGAATTAAATTATAATCAAATGTAATTAAAATAAATAGGAGCATAATTATTAATCTAAATACACGAAAAGGGAATATTGTTTGAAAAACTTGAGGATGCAAGAGTTAAATATGACATCAATGTACCAGCACACAGACCTATCATAGTCGGTTAGAAAAATGATTGGTGCATATATATCCATTTTTTTAATCCATATTTAAATCCTTGGACCGATTAATTTCGGAGACACACGACTCTCCCTCCTAGTTTATCACGCACGGTAATTCGCCCGTAGTCGATCTCCACATAAAGAAAAAAAAAATCCACTGAAAGGTATGTCCTTGCCCCGTTTGAGTTTCAAACGTTATACCCTGTGAATCCATTAAATATTGTATTGCTTCATCGTAACGGGGATATCCAACTTAATCTTTAGAAAAAGAAAATCATAAATCCGTATCTTAGCGTTCTCTCAAATAGCCCCACATATTCTGGAATAAAATAAATCACAAGAGGTATTTATCCTTATATAACAATCCTTTATATGAAAAAACAATACATCAAATAAGGTATTTCTGAGAATTAATCTTAAAATCTATTATAGCAAATATTTATAGATATCAACTATATCAATATCCAACTTAATTTTTTTTTAATAATTCAGGTATCCAACTCTATATCCAACTTAATTTTTTATAATAAAAGATGTTTATACTAATTATCTTTCACAATTTAGTTTCAGATTTTATGAAAGAAAATAAATCACGGGATCAATTTATAATCAACCGTCAAATAACTAAGAGTAAAAGAAATTTTTTTCTAAAATTATACATCTGTCGAAAAAAATTAATCACTATCCTATTCGGCAATTTACCAAAGGGCGTTCCTTGGATATTATATCTACCAAAAGGCGCATTGTAGTTTCATATTTACCAAAGGGCGCAGTTTAACAAATTCCCTTCCCAGATTACCCTTTGGGGTACTTTGCCGTAACTTTTTCAATCACGAATTTCCAAGCATCCAAGACACAAATCTAATTGAAAAGTAATATGTGGTTCGGATGCACGTCATCTCACCGTCTCTCTCCCTCCATCCCTCTGTGTGGTGTTATAAACACGAAAGAAATATGAACCCTGCGCTTGCTATTACTGCTCGTGCTGGTTGGCGGGATTGTAAAATACCAGTTAAGGTTTTGGGATATTGCTGTAAGAGTTTCAATAGGAGACCAAAAGACAACTGCAGTTAAGAATGTCAGCCGAGAAGGACAAACTTCTTGCAAGAGGGAAATTAGTAGAAGAGTACATTTAAAGATTTAGATATGTATGTATGGATTTATTACTGTACAATAGAGTAGTTACGGTAAATAAAAATTACAGTATTATTGCAAAGGGTGGTAAAAAAAATCGTTGTTATGGTTTCCTTTGGTTGTGTGAGAAATAAATATTCAACAACACCTGCAATATGATATAATCGAATACTTAATCGATTTAACTCTTGTTAGTTTTTGAGATTGTTAGTTAAGTTGGGCTAACCAATTTTTATTTAGAGTTTAGGGTTTAGTCAGTGGTGGTCCTAGTTTACAAGAAATGTCTGCTTCAATAGGGGCCTGATATCGATGATATTAAGAAATGTCTGCTTCAATAGGGGCCTGATATCGATGATATCAAGTCCACGTTGGGCCTGATATCATCAATATCAGGGCCAACATGATCTTTGGTTAAAACTTTGCTTTTACATCATATAGATCTTTTCCTCGCTCAACCCTTCATAGTAGTTTCAATTGAGCAAAATTATAAATTAACGACAACACTTGATTATGTAGTTGCAAATTTACTAAATTAGTTTGTAATTTATTTATCAGGGACGATCATATAACTGAA
>JBBMJZ010000081.1:8799731-8814608 GCA_037833815.1 Zingiber zerumbet | reverse complement strand
AACTACGTGGGCTTTGATTCCCCTAAAGGGATACGTAGGCAACTTAAATAAGTGCAAGCCCTTTTGTCTAATAAATTCTAATTTCTAATTTTTAATGTTTAATTTTTAATTTTTAAATTTTTTAACATAATAATCTTGAACTGTGGCAAACCCTGAACCGAACCGTGAACCGTAACCGTCTTGGGCGGTTAAGATTAAGGGTCGACCTACCTGGAACCGTCGAACCGGCGGTTCCGAACCGTCGAATCGGCGGTTCCGAACCATGGTCAGGTCTAGCCACCACTTTTCTCCTCCCGATTCACACCATTGCCACCGAGCCTTCTTCCCATTAGTCAATCGCCCGACGCCATGCCCTAGCACGCAACCACCCCTTTGCTGGAGAAGACCAGCGGACGACACCACTAGTTACTGCAGCCAGTTAGCACCACAGCTACCTAGGGCTGACCACCACCCTTCCCCTCCCGATCTCAGCCATTGCCCTAGCATTCATCGTTTCGCCGCCAATGATTGTGTGATGTGGCAATTGTGGGATCCTTGGCAGTCATCTGACAGAGACTCCCCTTATCGAGACACTGGCATCACTGTGGCTGTTGGGAAACGCCGCTGCTGCCAGGGAAGAAGACGATAATGATAGATTAAGGACGTCGATTCATGGGGTTAATTAAAGTTTGATTGATCTAATTGTGATGGTTGGGTTGACGAATTCATTGATTGGGTTGATAATTGCTAATAAGAATAATAATTCGAGTTATTAGTCTAAATGTGAATTAATTGGAATTGTGACGGGATGATTTATGAATAGATAGGAATTGATCAAGATTTTGAGTAGTATGTTTGATTTGTGAGGAGTTTACCTAGTGAAGTTAATAAATGTGTTAATTCAGATTTGGTTAAATACCATATTCGGGGGTTAGTAATTAATTATGATGTTAATGCATATGTTGGATCAATTTGTAAATGGATTTTACATGGATCAATTGGGGAGTTGATGATATTAGGTTAAACCTAATTCAATCAATGAATTTGATGAATCGAGGTTAATTATTTCGATTAGGGTTTTCCCTAATTAGTTTGAGTTTTGGATTTAGCTAGTTGTTGCATTTGTGATTAGTTAAACTGTACTATTGGTATTCGATCCACAAAAAAGGTGGGTATTTCTTCCTTGACCTCTTTAGTTCATTAAACTTAGTGCATGATTATCTTTGATTGATGGATTAGGTTGCTTGACCTTAAATCTATTCGTTTTTATCCTGATCTGCTTAACCTTAAAGATGATCTAGTTATTTCATATACAGTCTTGGCTTTGGATATCTATACTATGTTATGTATACACATATAGAATATGTACTGTAGGAGATACTATGATTGACTGAGTTAATCTACTGATTATGCATATGTGGTAGAGTATACACATGTATGGTATGTGCTATAGGAGATACCATGTTGATTGTCTATTTACATGCGATGTGTGTGCACACGTGTCTGATGTGTACTATTTGAGAAATCATATTGATTATACATATGTTGTATGTGCACACGTATTTGGTATGTCCTATGGGAGGAATCATGTTGATTTTACCTATGTTGTGTGTGCATATGTGTCTGGTGTGTACTATTAGAGAAATCATGTTGATTGTACCTATGTGGTAGTGTGCATATGTGCCTGATGTGTACTATAGGTGTACTATATTATGCATGTTGTTTAGTGGACACCTGTTGGATCTATCTATACCTTTAGATTTATGTAATGGATGGATCATATACTGGAGGTACCTATGCTGATTAAGTTGTTGCATTGATGATGATTACATCTGTATCATGATTATTTACATCATGTTCATCATTACATTGCATGCTCACAACCATTGTCTCCCTTATGGTGTGAGAGAATAGTCAGTCATTTTTAGCTGCTCATTTGGCCACTGAGGGAGAGTGGTAGCTTGGAGTGGAGCTAGTCCTGTCGTGCTCACCCGATCGCTCAGTCATATACATTGTCCGCCTCGGCCACTCAAGAATAGTGGTATCTAGAGGGTAGTACAGTTGTCACGGATCCGACCTCTCGGCTGGGGCCGTGGTGTCTTGAGGGGTGGTCAGGAGTGACCATGTTGCATGCATGTGCATATGTATATGATGTGTGGTGCATCTTTCAGAGGTATATCTACATTTGCTTGTGATTGTTGCATTTGATTGAGCTATGATTGTTGCATATGGTTGTCATGCTTCATACATGTATATACTGTCAGTTATATTGCTCAAGTGTTACGAGCAAATCAGTTGCTGATCCTAGTAAGTTTACTGATCACTATACTGGATGTGTTAGATACAAATTGGGTATGTGCATTCATTATGTCAGTTATGATTATGTGCATTCATTATGTCAATTATGATTATATGCATTTATTATATTATATATGATCATGTTCTTATTTCTGTACTGAGACTGTATACTTTGATCTCCATATTTTATATTGACCATGCACTAGTCCTATTACCCGCTGAGTCACCCGGACTCACCACCCCCATTTGTACTTTTATGTTCCTTAGGTACATGTGGATGATTGTAGAGTTGCTTGGAAAATCCTGTTCGCTAATCCCATGTCGTATCAAGTATTTTCTTCTATTATGGCTTTACTCGCATTATTGGTCTTCGGACTTGTATATGTAATAAATACTTGTTGTGTGGATTTTGTTTTAGCCATGTGGCTACTTTTGTCGTTTCCGATGGTTGTTGGGCAAAACCTAGTCGGCTAGCATTCTGTTGTTTTTGGTTTATGAGTTTTCCTTTTGTCTTCAACTGTGTTTTTAGTACAGTCATATGGGCTGCTTATATAACTACGTGATTGTGATTATTCCCAGCTGTGTGGGCTGCATATACAACTGTGTAGTCGTAATTGTTTTCTAGCAGCTGTTGTTATCATACTTGTACATCCGCGTGGCTATGCATCCAAGTTTCATTGTCACTGTTATAAGAGAGATATTGTCCGTTTGCCAGGTAGGAACTCCCTTGGGGTGTGACAAGCTTTCTCCTAAGTATTCGTCCATTAACTTCATCAAACTCCTTATTTAAACCTGCCAAAAACACAAACACCTTGCTTCTCTCTACCTTCATTTTATATCGAATACCATCATTGGTGTTTTCCCATTCCGCTTCAAATAAAACTAGTTCTTGCCATACAATCATCATTTCATTGTAATAGGCAGTAACATCTCAATAACATCTCGATTTCCTTGCTGCATTCTCCATATTTGAATATTTAATTCGAATAGTTAAGAATAATTCTCCATATCAAAGTAGGTTTGACATACAACTTATTATACATCACAAGCTATTGGAAAGAACACGAAAGACTTGCCAATGATCGAGTCCATCGAGTTAATAAGCCAAACAGTCACCAAAGAATTTTCCGAGTGCCATTGTTTGTAGTTTGAATCATTGGTTTTATTTCTCCATTCAAATGCCTGAGTTTCCCTTTACCATCCATCACTATGAAACGGATTGAGCCCATCTAAGGTAATTTTTTCCATTGAATCTATGTATAGTGATTTGGAGGGAATCAGACAAGGAGATATTTGAATTTGGTCGATTTCCTCCTTCCAAGGATGATGTGCCATCGTCGGTGGCTGATGGAGATGATTTTGCGCCGACCATAGCAACTTTGAAATTCATGAGCTAGAGTTGGGCTCTGATACCATGTAAATAATGCACCGAAAGAAAATGAAGGAGAAAGACTGAAATCTACTTTTATTCATCTATAATTCAAATCTCAATACATCATTAAATAGAACAAAGCAAAAGCGTACAAGTCCAAATCTCACAAAATAAGGAATATTCTAATTCTAATAATTACTTTCCTAAATTTATTTCAATCAAATAAAATCATGACATATTTAATCTAATCAAATCACGCCTAATTTATCGACACTTTGAATATATATTATCAACCTTTTAACCAAACACATGAATGAATCAGACTCTGGACACAAAGTTTTTTTAAAAAAAATTGCAAACCATATACAACCAGAAAATTGAGTGGCAAATCTTTGTTGGCACACACGATAGCAACTTATGATAAAATATAAAGGGCAACCTAATGCATAAAGCTCCCCCTAATACGAGATCCCGAAGAAGAATTGGATCATATTAGGTCTATTATTCGTAGTCTTACCCTGCATTTCAAGAGACTATTTCCGTAACATAAATCTATGACTATAAGGTACAACAACTTTACCGTTGCACCGAGACTCCCCTTCAACTTATGATAAAATATGTAAACAAAAAAAAAAAAAAATGATTGGATTCATGACTGATATGGGACTGACATAACCATATGAATCTACCTCCATATAGTTGCTTCCACAGAAATAGTTTATGTTGAGTGCTTGACCCACCAGACATGCTTTCTTTCCAACACTTTGCTTAACTATCCAAGAACCCTGGTAAATTTATAACAATAGATTATATAATAAAATTTCTTGGCAGCAAATAACATACAGAAAAGGAATTATAGTAAAAAATATTATACCTTAGATATATATGGAATAAGTTTAAAACTTGAATTCCTATATGCATCATCACCTTTGACAAATCTTTCAAGGAGAGGAACATTTACCAATGGAGTATCCATCATAAAATATAAAGCTAGGCTGTATGTTGTTGAACCTGGAACCTGTTCATGTATATCCACGAATAGAATATTATGAAATAATACACAATTTCCATCCAACAGTTCATCACTATCCACTGTTTTGCTGACATACTGCCATTCACCTGTATGTGGACAATGAAGAAAAACTCACTACCACCTTGTAATAAATATTTCTGCAAGATTCAAATACCAATTCATATTTTAAGAAATATAAAAATAGTAATCACTTTAAAAAATACTAAAGTCGATTTTCAGAATTACGTGGACGATTCCCCCAGGTCGACTAGCAAGATCATCCTCACGTCTATCTGACTTCAACCAATCAGCAGCTACCATTTGCATCAAGGTGTCATTTGCTTTTATCTATTCGACAAGATAGAAAAGAACCAACAGAAATTATAAGATCATAAAATGTTACTCTTCAAAACATAATCATTTCATTGTTTTGGAACAGGATGTATCATGTGATTTTCTTTGAGCCATATACACATTGTAACAAAGCACATTCACTGACAACTAATTAAACGAAAAATGCGATTATAAGAAATAAAGGAGATTACCTTAAGATTATCATGTAGGTAAGATTCACCACGAATTAAAAAAGTTGAAGGATCTGTCATTGCCCAGCTAGAAAGTAAGCTGCAACTTGAGTCTTTAGGTAGTGTGGCTCCATAACAAAAGGGTACACTTCCACTGCACGAAGGTTGTTGCAAATCAACATAACCTCTTTTTTGAACTGAAAATATCAAATCAAACTAGAAAGTAAATAAAAAATTTGAGAGCTAAAACAGAAGCATGAAACCATGAATATTGTAATACAACAAAAGGATTAATCCACCTGCCATATCATGCAATCTTTTCACAAAAGCTGCAGCAGTAAATACTTTGGACTGGGGCTTGTCCTGCAGTATATAATTAAGCATGAATACAGTATTACTATCTAAACAAAGAAAGAAAACAGAATGCAAAAAGAAATAGAAAAATTAAAAATCATTTGACCATGCAATTCTTAGACTTATCATCAATGAGTCTGGTTAGTTCTTCCAGAGCCTAAATGAAATTAAGAGAAAAAATAATTTCTTCTGTGAACTTCACCAACATGAACAATCACCTTGGGTTGCATGCCTTCGTCAGAAGACCATAGAGCTTCAGTCTCACTACAGTCAGATTCATTGATGACATCAAAGAACTCATCAGTTGCATCACTTAGTTGATGGGATGACCCACTTGCTCTTGAATTCCTAACAGATGATATTTGGGGCTCATCTGCAGAATCCTCACTCTTATTATTTTCATCCCCTGATTTTACTTCTAGTTGTATATGTTCTTTTTCACTTTGGGGCAACCCTAACTCAAATGTTGATTCACCTGATGAGAAATCAGAGCAACTGCCACTACCACACTTTGCTCGAAAGAATTCACGAAGAGCTGATACATATTCAGCCATCACATTCTTGAGATGATTCTAATGATAAAATGAAGTTGCTACAGAAGATATTTATGATTAAAAAAAATCCTTGTAAGCAAACCTGCAACTCTTCCTAGCATCCTAATCGTCACATACTTTGCAGATGAGGTTATGAAATAAGATTTCCAGAACTTCCAATCGATTGCAAGCATGTGTTTTACAACCGACTGGTTTCCTTGGTCCACTGGAGAAATTACATAGCCTCCACCTGGAAAGGAACATTTGAGTACCAAAATGTTGCATTGATGGAATTACTCGAAACCAAGAAGAAATAAACATGTTATCTCATGTTTTAAGCATACATTACTTTTAAGGCAGGCACGAATATAACCTCTCTCGGATCGATTATTTTGGTGGAAGATAGAATGGTAGAGAATGACTGTCACAAGTAAATAAAAAAGGATGGTAAATCTTTATAAACTGTAAATTCCCAACCAGTCATAGGTGTCCTTACCATACGTTCCATCATCCTCCCTCCTCCAATATCGTCGCAGTAATAAATCCCTTTTTCTCATTCCCCTGCAAGATATTAATATAATATGTGGGAATTTTGACTAACAAAAGAATCAAGAATCTAAGGGTAATGAACCTGACCATCGCAACCAATCTCTACGCAATTTTTTGTGAATGATATCAGTATGGCCATCTAAATGTTCGACAACATTGCCTTGAAACAAGCAAAAATCCCATCTGCAAGAGATCCACGGTTTGATTCCAGGGTAATTACAATTCTACATGGAAATTTTCTGAGGGTCTTACACTTTTTATTCCAATATAAAGAAAGCACAATAATCAAATTTAAGAGTCTTCTAATTGTTGTGTTTATAAACCGTGAAAGATTGTAAGCATTTCAGATACATAAATTACAAGATTATTAAATTGATTGCTCCTACAATGTAGAATGAGGTTTTTTTTCAATAGTAAAGTGCTGAATCATGGATAATTTATGTGAAAGAGCTCAATGGACGAGGGATTAGAATTACTCTGATCTTGATGGACCAAGAGACATCACTTTCTGAAAAACAGCCTCAGGAGTTGCATCAATCACACCCACTGCCATTAAAGCTGGATGATCATCCCAATGCTGAGAAGAGGAGAATAGCCATTAATATTCCCCAAAACTCGATACATTATTACTGTTAAAATATAAGTACCATGCCATGGACATCAGCATCTCTTGCTTCTTTAAACAACCGCAATCCTGGACAAGAGAACAACAGTTTATAATGAATTTGGCAAAAGAGAACAGAATCAATAAACTATTACCATTTCTGCAGCCTATTATTGTCCATGTGGAAGGCGCACGCACATCAGAGACCATTGGATCCAAAAGCGATGTGGAAGCAGTCCAATCTAGCATTTCAGAGAATAACTTAGCATAAGGAAAGCAAAAGAGACACGGCCAATAATCTTAGACAATCTTCTAGAAATTCTAAGAATCAGGAAGTTGCAGTTGAGTAAATTTTTGCCAAAACACAATATAGTAAAATAGAATCATAACATGCAAGACAGGCTTTAATGCTTAATATTCTGTCTATTGACCTAGCAATACAGAGATTTTATGACTATTCCATGAGAGAGTTTCTAGTTTCAGCTGTGTTTTACAATCAAATCCTATGTTACTGGCACCTATATAATTTTTTTTGTGTAATGCCTTTGTAAATGTCTCTCTTTCTCTAAAAGCTGAATTTTGAGCTTCAAAACTTGCTAAGATCATAGTTGCAATATTTTAAGATGTGGGATTTGTGTCAACAAAAAAAAAAATAGCTTTAAAATTTTTCTGGAAAAGAAATTAAGTTTGATAAAATGAATACAAATTAACATATGTGCTGACCTATGGAATGCTTTTCACTTCTCCTGTTTGAGCAGCTCAACCTGTAAAATCATATACTGATCAAACAATAGAATAAATGTAAAAAAGGAAAAGGCAAACTGTTAGAAATATAAACTTAAATATTTGAGTCGTTCTTGAAATGAATATACATGGGTTGAATACATTGACTATATCTAGAATAAAATTAAGGCTTCTATCACATTCATTGGATGTGAATCTAGGAAATTAATATTATTAATCTAGAGGAGTATCTAGATTCTCCTCTTCTATGTATAAATACCCCTAGTATTTGACATTTAAGATATAGAGGAATATAGAGAAAAAAAATTATATCCTCTTCCTATCTCTCAATAATATCATTTTCCTCTCCAACAAATTGGTATTAGAATGAGCATGGTGGGCTTATAACTCTCAAGAGATGGCCAACAATGGAGTTGCTTCTTTTCGATTCCCTCGTCTCATAAAAGAGAATTATGAGACATGGTGTCAAAGGATGAAAATTTTGTTTCGCTCTCAAGATGTGTGGGATGCTGTAGAGAACGACTATGAGAAGTCTCAAAATAAAGAGGATTTATCTCAAGTAGAGAAGGATGATTTGTCAAAGACAAGGAAGAATGATCAACTAGCACTTACCCTCATTCACCAATGTTTAAATGATTCAATATTTGAGAAGATCGTCGATGCTACTACTCCAAAGGAAGCTAGGGAGACACTAGCAAAGGCTCTCCAAGGTGTTGACAAGTAAAGAAGGTGAAACCTCAATCACTAAGGCGTGATTTTGAAGCATTGTAGATGAAAGAGTCTAAATCCATCTCGAATTATTATTCATAGGTGACGGCAATTGTGAATCAATTGAAGAGATATGGAGACAAGATAGAAAATGTATGTGTAGTAGAAAAGGCTCTTGGTTTTTGGACTACTAAATTTGATTTTATTGTGTGTGTCATTAAAGAAACAAAAGATTTAGATTTGATGACCATTGTAGAATTGGAGGATTCACTACAAGCCTGTGAAGAAAAGATTAAGAGAAGACAAGAAGACCCACTGGAGCAAGTTTTCAAAGTCAAGACTATACTAAAGAATAATGAAAGAGGAAACAACTATTTTAGAGGATATGGACGAAGACAAGAAAGAGGATGTGGACATGGTTAAATTGGACTAGTAGAGACAATAAAGACAACTCTATTTGTGAAGGAAGAAGTCAACCATCACCTAGAGATCATGGAAGGATAAGAGGAAGAGAGCAAGGTTATTATCCAACTTCAACTGGAAGAAGGTATGACAAAGTTGAATGCTATACTTATCATAAAATGGTTCATTATGCTTGAAATGTTATGGTGCTACTAATGGTATTAAAGAAAAGGCCAATCTTGTCAATGATAATCAGGAAGCCAAAGACCTAACTTTGTTGCTACAAATCATAAAAGAAGAGAAGGGTGATAACAACTTGTGGTCCTTGGAGAGTGGTGTAAGCAGTTATACGTGTGGATAGAAAGACAAATTCATAAAGCTTGATGAGAAAGTGAAAGACAATATTTCTTTTGGAGACTCTTCAAAAATCCGCATTGAAGGGAAAAGTACAATTCTCATTTCCTCCAAAGATGGTAACCATAAAATGATCTCACATGTTTTGTGCCAAAACTAGGAGTAACATTCTAAGTCTTGGCCAACTACTTGGTAGTTGAAAAGGATTATGAGATTCTTATAAAAAATAACTATCTTTGACTTAGAGATCAAAATGCTAATTTGCTTGCTAAGGCTGCTATGTCAAGAAATAGAATGTTGACAATGAGTATTAAAACAATTGAAGCAAATTGTTTGAAGGCCAATGTGAAAGATGAAGTATGGCATTGGCACATGAGATTTGTATTAGGATTCTCATCCCAAGTCATAATGATTTTAATAATATTGGCGAAGGGTTTAACATAGCTTTGTGATTATTTACTGTGCATGCTAAATTGTGTAGAGTCTACCAAGTATATAGGTTATGAGGGCTCAATGGCTCAAGGTCCATAAGATCAGAGAAGGATGGTGCATCCGAGGAATCGCAAGACCAGGAGCATCTACGTAAGCAAAGGCAAGAAAGATAGCTAAGGAGGAGCCAAAGGCTCGAAGCATCCAAGGGAGCAACTTGACGTTTGAAGACCTCAAGGTACTCCAAATGAGATGAGTGGAATGGCTTGTACACATGAGTCGAAGGGTAAAAAGGCAACTTAGATGGATTCGACCTTAGAAATGATCAAAGTCAAGACATTAATAGACTAAAAGATAAAATTTAGTCAACCGGTATTCTATAACTCGAATTTAGTTTGTTTAGGATATTAGGATTGTCTCGGTTGACTATTGGGTAAGTTCTAGTTGACTGGCATTATAATACCCCAAGTTTAGGTTGTTTGGGGTATTAAATTTGTGGCAGTCGATTGATGGATAAGGATTAGTCAACTATTGATAATAGGTTTATGACAACCAGACAAAAATTTTTGTAGTCAACTGGAGTCCATAGAAGGAGCACAAAAAGTTAAGGAATCTACACAGTCAATTGAATACAAAGCAATCGATTGATAGGTCAGTCCAATCGACTAATGGGTTTAGGGTTTAGTACAATCGACCGATGCTATAGCGACCGTATGAAATAGAGTCAAAGATGGAAATATCAATGACACGATGTGAACAAAATTTGAAGATTAGTCAACTAGTGGATGATAAATAGTCAACTGATGGTCACAAGATCAGGTAACGGATAGATTCAAGGTGAAGGCTATAAAAGGGACTCAAGGGATTGTGAGAAGGACAAACCTTGATTGAAAAAAGTCATGCCCACACTTAGCTTCCTTAAGCCTTCATTAGTTTTCTTTCTTGTTGTATTTTTCTTCCTTATTCTTGGCTGATTGCAAAAGATTTCTCCACCTCTAGTGATTTACTGAAGAGGAGAAAAGTAGTGGACCACGAATGCAAAGGCCTTGGACGTAGCAACCCTGGAGGGTTGTAAACCAAGTAAATCGAAGGAGTCCCACCTGTGTGCTTGTCTAAATTATTTTAATTTCCATTGTGCAATATATTGTTTGTGGAAATATAATACTACAGGTCAAGCGTGGTATTCATCCCTTCTACCACACCAACATCCAATGATCCAAAAATTTGGTCATTTGAATTTTAGAGCATTGAAGGTCATGAGAGAAAAGAAGATGGTGAAAGGGATGTCTCTAATCAATTACCCCAATCATTTATGTAAAGCATATCTCTGGGCAAACATGCTAAGAGTTTTCTAAAAGAAGCAAACATTCAGAGCAACCAAGCTTCTTGAAATTGTGCATATAGATGTGTGTGGACTAATCAATCCACCTACTCCGTAAGAGTAAACATTTCCTACTTTTTATTGATGATTTTAGTAGAAACATTAGGGTTTAACATCAAAGCTTTGAGATTTGATCGAGGAGGTGAATTTACTTCCAAAGAGTTTAATGACTTGTGAAACTCATGGAATTCGTCGTCCTTTGATGGTTCCTAGATTGCCACAACAAAATGGAGTAGCCAAAAGAAAGAATAGAATGATTTTTAACATGGTTTGTTTAATCGCTCTCCAACATTGAATGTCAAAGGCCAAACTCCTCAAGAAGCATGGAATGGAAGGAAGCCTAATGTCAAACATTTGCAAGTCTTTAGAAGCATTACATATGCTCTAGTACCACATGAAGAGAGGTCTAATTTTCATGATTAAAGTGTTGAACATGTCTTTATTTGATATGATTGACATTCCAAATGTTACAAATTATACAACCCAGGAAATGACAGAGTGGTGATAAGCTAGTAAGCTAAGATGTTGAATTTGCTGAAGAAGCCTCGTGGAATTAGAAAACTCAAGAAGAAGTTTATAATTTTCTTCCATACTTCTGAGAAGAAGAACAAAAAACCATAGTGCCTACACAGCACACAACTCCATCATCTATTCTCATGAAGAGAGTTCAAGATATATGTGCTGCAACTGATATGAGTGACTCTATTTTTAGTCTTTTTTCATATTCAGAACCCCTAACTTTTTAAGTGGCAGCCCAAAGTGAACAATGAACAATGGAGATTGGCAATGGATGAAGAAATGAATGCAATTTAAAAGAGGAATTGGCAACCCTTTTAAAAGGAAAGTAAGTTGTTGATGTGAAATAAATCTACAAAGTAAAGAAGAATACACAAGGGGAGGCTCAAAAATACAAAGCTCGTCTTATTGCAAGAGGATTTAGTCAACAGCCAAGCTACGTATTGATTATGATGGAGTTTTTCTGCCAATCACTCGCTTGAAAATTATTTGATTTATTATTGAATTAACTACACAAAGAAAGTAGAATATTTTTCAATTGGATGTCAAATTAACTATTGTACCGGGGAAGAATTCTATTTTTCATGATAGGAGCAAGCACATAGATACTAGGTATTATTTCATTATAGAAAATATTTGTAAAAAGGAAGTGCAAGTCAAGTATATGAAGACACAAGATCAAATTGTAATATTTTCACCAAAACATTTAAGTTTGAAGATTTTGCAAGATTAAGAGCAAAACTTAGAGTAATAAAAAGTTAAGTTTACAGAGGGTGTAAAAAATATAAACTTAAATATTTGAGTTGTTCTAGATATGAACATGAATGGGTAGAACACATTCATTGTATCTAGAATAAGAGTAAGTATTTTCCTTTTCTATCACGTTCTTTGCATGTGAGTCTAGGAAATTAATATTCATTAATCTAGAGTATCTATATTCTCCTCTTTTAAATATACCCCTTGTACCTAGCATTTGAGATATAGAGAAAAAAAATTATATCCTCTTCCTCTCTCTCAATTATATCCTCTTCCTCTCCAATAGAAGAAGATCATGGATCCATAATGAATAAAACAATAAAGCTATAAAAATTTCAAGCAAACACTTGAAATACTAGACGTAAACAATAGTTTTAATTTGATAGTAAAAAAGGTTCCATTTATAAGCTACAAGTATATAAGAAACACCAAAAATTCGGAACAATTTTTATTAAAATGGTTTTTTCCATGCAAAGCACAATAAACCCATAAGTTGGCAATGAAAATTGTTGTGCCACATTGGAAGAAAAAATAAAGTCAACCCAAGAAATCAAATAAGCAGGATATATACAATTGATACCCAAGGAAAAACCTATTATCATTTTTCTCCTATGACATTCCTTGTCAATCATTAAGATAGTCTCATCTTGTAATTGTCCTTCATCCAACATAACTTTCATTCTTTCCCAGAGTCATTAGATTGGAAAACCAGAAACCTATGCACATCTTGCTCATGGAGAATGAAAATCTAGGAAGTGAAAATAATTCATATGCTTCAAAATCCATATCCATTATCAGGTACACTTAGCTTATTTTAGGCCCAACATCCTGAAACAAAAATTCAAGCTATACAAATTACATGCATAACACCACACATTAATATCTAGATGAATCAATCTTTGAAGTCCTTTCATTCCAAAAAGGATAGTTGGAGCACAAAACCTTTTGAAGAAAAATAAATACAATGAAAGCATGATAATGTTGACGTATGAGATTTATCAGCAATTGCATTCAGACAGACACATATGTCACAAACATGTGGTGCAAATTAATTGGTGAAAAGTGAAGATGTGGAACCTAAAAGACTTCCATCTTTTTTTTGAACATGCAACAACAATCTCCTCTTTGTTTGGATGATCCTGGAAATTTTGAAGCTTGTTACTTACCTTCATCAAGGATACAAATAAACTAAAAAGAAGGCCAGCACTACCTGCCATGCTGCTTCCATAAGAGAACTGATCCACCTAGCTGCTTCTTCTGAGCTTCTAGTGCCTAACTGCATGGGTTTTTCTTTTTTAAATATCAATATATGTAGTAATGGAACAACAACAAAATTATCAATAGATGTTTTTCAAAAGGGACTAAAACCATACACACCTTAAGTTGATCTTTGTGATCAGAAGCATTGTGAAGAGTAAATACATACAAAGCCTACAAATACAACCATCCTTACAATAAAGTAAAAAATCCTAGTAATAATCAACCTTTTAGTATAACGAAATTGACAAAATAAGTTTATGGAAATTCAATAATTTAGATTTAAACTTTTACATTTCTGTGCATAAACTCTCTCCCATTATCTGTCACTCGTATGCATGAGTCTATAATTGCACTTCTAATAGGATCCTGAGATAACAAAACTGCACATATAAGATATAAGTGGAAAATTCAAGAACAAGGTATAAAATATTTAGTTGATTAAATTTCAGAAGCAACAACATGGAATAAAATGCCCTTCAATAAGACTAATAAACCAACTAATGGGTGAGATTGCATGGATCTCTTGCTATCATTGAGTATTAAGTAAATACAAATTATAAATATTGCCAATGTTATTAGATATCTTTTAATATAATTTTTTAAAACATCCTAAGTGGAAATCTCTTTGTCTCAATATACCCCTCTCAATTGCATGGCCCCAATTGATTCAACTTGTATAATTGTGATATCTATTGATCCATTTTGATTTTTTTTCTCACTTTATCATTATGACTAAAACTAAATGCGCAAGAATAATAATATATATAATTTTGCACATCCAAATAATACCACATATCCATCTAAAACAAATTCTTTTATACTACACTAATTTTTTTGTACGGGTATTTCCTATGATTGATTCATGAAGCATAACTATCTCATGATTTAGATGGGATAATATATTCGTTATCCTAAACTTCTACAACAGCAACTAAGGGGGTGTTTGGTTGGTGGGTTTAGGAATGAAGGAATGGAATGATAGTAAAAGATAGTGTTTGGATTATGAGTTTGGGAATGATAATTTGGGAATGATTCCTAAATTTTTGGGAATCATGCAAACCCATACAACTAGGTGGGTTTCATTCTCATTCCCATTACCATT
>JBBMJZ010000081.1:8763383-8773956 GCA_037833815.1 Zingiber zerumbet | reverse complement strand
TGAGTGCATTAATCTCCCTATGTTTAAGATATCGAATGTCCACTAATTAAGTAAGTTACTGACAACTCACTTAATTAGTATCTAGCTCCAAGAATAGTACCACTCAACCTTATTGTCATATCGGACTAAGTCCACCTGCAGAGTTTACATGACAATCCTTATGAGCTCCTCTTAGGGACATCATCAACCTAGATCTCTGGGACATAGTTTCCTTCTATAATCAACAACACACCATATAAATAATATTATCTCCCAACTTATCGAGCCTATTGATTTATTGATTTAAATCTCACCCATTGATAAATTAAAGAGATGGATATTAAATATACGTGCTTGTTATTATATTAGAATTAAGAGTATGCACTTCCATAATAACCGAGGTTTGTTCTTTTATGTAGTCAGTATAAAAAGAAACTTCCTCAAATGGTCCTACTCAATACACTCATAGTATACTAGTGTAATTTTATAGTTAAGATAAACTAACACTAAATTACACTACGATCATACCAATGGTTTGTCCCTTTCTATCTTGGTCGTGAGCTACTTTTCATAATTTATAAGGAACTGATAACATGATCTTCTGTGTGTGACACCACACGTTATGTTATCTTCAATATAAACTAAATGGACAACTATATTTAACAAATAAACACAGACATTTGACCAATGTGATTCTTTACTCAAAAAAAAATGTTTACAAAAGCTAGGCTTTTAGTATACACTCTAACATTTGGAACTTGGTGGGCAACTCGAAGGTATAACGCTTATAGGGTGCAAGTGGATTTTTAAAAAGAAAATTGGCATGGATGGTAATTTGATTACCTACAAAGTGAAATTGGTGGCAAAAGGCTATCATTAAAAATATGATATTAACTATGACGAAACCTTCTCACCAATAGTCATGCTTAAATATATTCGGATACTCCTGACTATAATAGCTCATCATGATTATAAAATATGGAAAATGGATGTAAAATAACTTTTCTTAACGGAAATCTATTCAAGGATGTGTATATAATACAACCCAAAGGTTTCACATCTGTTGGCAGAAATAAAGTATGTAAATTTTAACGATTCATTTATGGATTGAAGTAAGCATCCAGTAGTTAGAATATCTATTTTGATGAGGTAATCAAAGAGTTTGATTTCTCATAAACTCTAGATGAATCTTGCGTGTATATGAAGGTTAGTGGGAGTGCGGTCATATTCCTAGTGTTATATGTGATGAGATATTACTCATAGAAAATAATATGCTTGTTCTATAGTTAGTTAAATTTTGATTGTCCAAAATGTCCTCCATGAAAGAAATGGGAGAAGCAACCTATATCCTTGTGATTAAGATCTATAAAGATAGATTAAGAAAGTTACTTGATCTTTCACAGTCTACATGCATAAATAAGGTGTTAAAATGGTTTAGTATGTAGGAATACAAGAAAGGTTTTCTTCCCATGAGACATGAGATTTACCATTCAAAGTCTATGTGCCTAAGCATATAAGACGAGAGGATACGTATGAGTGAGATCCCATATGCGTTAGCTATAGGATCGGTCATATACGTTATGTTATGTACTAGGTCCGATGTATCATATGCTTTTAGTGTCATGAGCAGATATCAATCGAATCTAGGAATGAATCACTGGGTGATTGTCAAGGTAATCCTTAAGTACTTGAGATGGTAATGTACGGGTATATAGATGTCAGCTTTCAGACAGATAAGGATAACTCTAAGTCACAGTCTCGATACATATTTATCTTAAATGGAGGTGCAATAAGTTGGAAGAGTTCCAAATAGGACATTGTTGTTGATTCTACTACTAAGATAGAATACATTGCAGCTTTTGAAGCTGCAAGGTAGAAATTTGGATTAAGAAGTTCATCACTAAACTTGGTATGGTTTCGAGCATTGTTGAAGCATTACCAATTTACTACGACAACAATGGTGGCATTGCACAAGCCAAGGAACCAAGGTTTCATCAACAATCTAAACATATGTTTCTCCGCTATTACTTGATTAGGGATATCATAAATAGGAAATAAATGCAAATTGAGAAAATTCTCACTGAAAAGAACCTAGCGGATCCTTTGGCAAAGACTCTACCACAAAGTAAGTTTGAGAGTTACGTCAAGTCCTTTGGTATTAGATACTAAGGCGATTGACACATTACGCCAAGTGGGAGCATATTATATTTTAGAGGTGTCCTAAGACAATCGTCTCACATATTATATTATTTATTGGAAAAATAAATTCACTATTTAAGTATACATTCTTTGTGTATATGATATTGATCTTAAAACTCAATTAATGAACTCCACAATACAATGCATAGTATGAAAGAAATTGTGATTAAATCATAATTAGTAGATATCTCTCCTTGTGTAATTATGTACGATTGAAATATTTCCTAGTTGATGAATTGATGAGATTGGACATCATCAATCTGTAAGACTAGCATATATTATACTTTTTGGTTTATCTAAGCAGTTAGTACTCACTGGTCAAAAACTTGGGATGTTGAGATTGAATATATGAATGTTGGTTAAGAGTAGATAATTCATTGGATTTGACCTGCTATGAAACTTCATGTGGTTCTATACATGTCAGTAAAAATCTCATTGCAACTCGAGTGTAAATTCCTTAGACTTGAGATATTCAAGTCATTTTGATCATAGAGGTTTATACTTTGACATCTTGGAAATCAACTCCTAGGAGGTGCAAGTTTGGAATGATTGAGTATAAGTCAATATACTCGAAGGCATAGAGGATTCACCACTCCTTTTATAAGGAAACATATACACTATGACCTCTTGTTAAGATTATTACTCATAAGTTTTTGGCCAAAACATTACACGTAAAAAGGATGGTCTTCTTGGACAAATGTTTGAGCAATTTGAATCCATATGACAAGTAATTTCTACGTGGGCTAGGTGTGACATAGTCAGCCTAGTGGAGACTGACACATAGACCATATCCTGAACCAAGTGAGTATAAGATGAGTAAAAAGAATAAGCGCACTAATAATTATAGCTGCTAAAGGGTTCAGATTTAATTATGGGATCAATTATGATTTTTTGATTAATTGAGGATCATGATGTACTATTTATTAGGTGTCACTCATGATCGATTCATAATCAACGGTTAATTATGAACAATCAATATAAGTCGAGAATCTATTAGGACAGACACACTATGAGTATATTCGAAAGACTTACAACAAGTTTAAGAATTAGATTATCATTTTAGAGAAACTAAATCTGATAGAACCAGACGAGGAGAAAATATGGAAGATATTTGTTAGATGGAAGTGATGGTGGGTCATGCCTCTTGAAGGCAAAGTTATATTCATTATAGTTTAATAATAAATCAAATTGGTTTGGTTTAGATATGAACCAAAATTGGTTTGATTATAAACCAAGATGGTTTTGTTTTGAACCAAACTTAATGCTAATGGATCAAATTGCTATTGGGGATTGGGTTTGGGAGATGACTTGTCCCCCAAGCCATTGTAGAGAGGTATATATATACCCCTCTCTGAGGAGAAGAATTAATTAATTAATTGGATAACTTAATTTAATTAGGTTTTGCTCCTTCTTCTTCCTCCCTTCTTTATTGTGTTGCCGCCCCATTGGAGCTACTGTTGCCCAAAGTAGCCGCTTGCCCAGATCGTCGGCCACCCTCTGGCCTGCCCTTGTTGTCTCCTGTAGTACAGCCTCAGATAGTAGCCAATAGGCTGTTGTGCTTCCTTATGCCGTCAAACAGCAAGAGGTAGATCATCCTTGCAGCCCACCACTGGTTAGCTGCTGACCGTGTTGGCAAGCCTCAAGCTGCCTCAACTCTCTATCGATGGCTTCCCTACTACCAAACAACACCCACAGTCGCTGGTAGGAGCTATACTTGTGCTTGCAACAACCCCTTGGCTGCAGGCAGCAAGCAAGGTTGCTACCCCTCCTCCTTTGTGTCAGCCAAGTGGTTGGTCGGACTTCACTTTGTGCCATCGGGTTGTCCTCTTCTCCGAGCACAAAGTCTAGCTGGGGTTTCCTCTCTCGAATGATGTCGTCTTGTTCTTTTGGCTAGTACCAAATCGGAGACGATAACTTATGGCTTAGAGAAGCCATCTCAAAGATATCTCTACATGGATATCAATAGAGACAATCTTTGTGAGGATTGCTAGTTGATGTTGTTTCTTCTACATGCCATCCAACAGGTTTATATTTCATTATGAAATTTTGTTCTACTGTTATGTCTACACATGTGTGTATCTTATATGTATGTGATGCGTGTGTTATAATAATTTAGGAAATTATTATGCTTCCGCCGTTTGTTTTGCGAAACAAAAATTTTAAATACGCATAGAAATACCCAATAACTTTTGCGTTGGCTTTAATTTGCCTCTTAATTTTGGGAGTCTAGCTCTCATAACCTTCTTTGTTGATCAGTAAGGTGAACTCGGTCTTGATTATAATCCATGAGTCTATGTGGATTTTTAGGAAATATTCCATCTGCCTCTTCCACTATAGCCTTCTTGGAGGATCATCACAAATCTTGAAGGGACAAAAACATTAAAAAAAAATACTAAAACTTGGTCTTAAATTAACAGTATGGAAAAGAAATAAGCGAGAAAAGAACAAACAAAAAACCAAAAAAAAAGGTATAAGAAAAAAAAATTGCTCGAACGGTGGTTGCACAAATGCAAAGCGACCTCACTTTGATAATAATTGTTGAATCGAGAAAGTGTTAGAGGGGGTTGAATAGCACACTTCGTATGCATTCAAAAATTGTTCGAAAGATAAAGTCATGCAGTGGAAAGATAAAAAGTAGAATAGAAGAAAACACAGTAGTTTTACTTGGTTTGCAGTCTTGTGGCTAGTATTCCAAGGCCTGTAGTTAGTTTGATTACTTTTGTATTAGCCTTTTTCTCTACTACTCCAAATCCCACATTCAGTTTGACTACTTTCATATTAACCTTCTTCTCAAAAGAGAAGAAGGTTTGGTTCTTTTACAATAAGGGGGTTCGGTAACAAACTTATCGACCCTTAGAATATTTTAGCATGAAAGAAACAAATCAATACAAAATGCAACTAAGTGTTACCAAATGCTAGGCTCGTTTCAACTTGTAGCGGCATCGTGTCATTGTTATGTTGTTGAAGCTTGAGTGTAGAAGAGTTTTGAAGTCGAGGATGTGCAGAATAGCTCTTCGAATGATGTCATTGTCGTCAGAGCTTTGGCACAAAATGAAAGCAGAGAGGCGTTAAAAGGATGATCTAAAGCTATTGTTCGAAGTCTCTTTTAAAGATAATTTTGGACACCTGACTAGCCCCAGGTGCCTCCAGCTTGGCTTATTTGATCCACCTCCGTTGGTGAGTTATCCAACTCTGGGGCCTAGATCCCTTTCGAGCGGCTGGACTGCTAATGTGGTACCATGTGGACTAAGTTCTTCCGTTGCAACTTTATCCTTTTCCGGACATCTAAATCCCTCCCAGGAGCCTAAAGTTGATGTGCACCACCCAATAACGACGCCCCACCTCATTTGGACGTGAGCTGAATTTCAAGCTATCAGGGTGCCTAGATCACTCAGGGCAACCTTCGGTTGCCTAGATCTACTCTGGGCACCCGGACTTCCCTATTTTTTGCTAGCTTCCATTTTTAGGTTCCTACATCACAGTGTTAGCACAGACATAATAAAATTATGATTGACAACTTTCTATTGTTCGGTCTCAACTTCAGGTCTTCCGTGAAATTTTAGGCTGGACCAATACTTACTGCTCTCCTTCTGAGAGAGCGTGCTCGATACTCAACTTAGAAGAGTTTACCTGGTGTCAAACTTTGGTCCACCCGACCTATTTGGACTTTTGCTCATATTGATCTCGACCCTCGTGACTTTTCTCTAGACTTCCGGTTCTCAATCTGTCTAGACTTCCTGTATAGTGTACTCAACCCTCAGGGTTTCCTGCTTGGTGTACTCAACCCTCGGGGTTTCCTACTCGATATCCTCGATCTGTCAAAACTTTCTACCCACTCTCTGCGACCATGACTTCCTAGTCCAATCCTTTTGAAGGACTTCCTTGTCTAACCTTAACTAGGGCTTCCATTTACTTAGCCGCAACTTGAATAGCACATTAGAATACCACATGATTTAATTTTGATCTTTTATTAATATCAAAATTTAGGTTCGATTGTATAGTAATTCTTGCGATAAACCTTACGATTCCGATATCAATTAAAAGATTTTCTACGAATGAATTGTACTCCGTACATGAATCCGTAAAGATTCAAATAATTCTAGAACCGGATCCTATCATTGATGTATAGTAATTCAAATAAAACAAACGAACAACGAACAATTGTAAATCAGACTTGAATCGAGAGTCATCGCCATTGTCTATTGTTGCTAAAATCAAGAAGAATATAACCTTTGTTTCGACAAGTTGATTTTGCAAAGGAGAAAGGTGACGACAAGTTGTCGGCAACAATAATACCCTTTCCGATGGGATCAGTATAAGTTCCGTTAACGCTTCGAAGGTCCACCTTATAGATAGACCTTGAGCCCATTTAAGCTATAAGTTCATCATAGATAACACAAACTGGGTAACAAATTTCTACGTGCAAAATTCAATCCTTTTAATTCAGTCCATGATTAAAATATAAATTAAATTATTTTATTAAATTTAAATCTTTAACAACAATATACGTATTACAATCTTAACATGTAAGCAGATCAGATCAGATAAGGAAATATATATCAACAGGTAAAATTTCTTACAAGGTGAATTGAAAAGAAATGATCACCTTTTATTTAAACAATAAATTTAGGTGGCTAGAATGTGATCATCCAGAAAATAAATTTACTTAGTTAAAAATTAATTAAGTATTATTAATAAAAATTAATTAAGTATTATTTTAGAAAATTAAATATGAAAATAGATGAAAAATATATATAATTATTCATAAAATATGTTATTATCTTAAAAATTAGATATAAAGATCTTAAAAATTATAAAAAAAAATACTAACTGGCTAGAATAGCCATTTAGTTTTGTCCTTATTTAAAATTGATTCGAGCACTTGAATTAATTCTGCTCTAAGCAAATTCTTGATCCACGGTAGTTTCAGAAACGGGAGACAATCTCTCGCGAACCAACAAATTGATTTTCGGGCAGTCATTGAATAGGGCGGAAGAGGTAATCCTTGAGGAGCGTGGCGTACTCGTCGTCATCCGCCAGAGAGTAGGAATCCCCTCTCTTGTACACGAAGCAGGAGGTCCTGGCGATATTTATGATCCCACGGCGGTAGCACTCCGGCACCACCTCGATGGACTTGAACAGCTCCCACTCCAGTTCCTGGCACGAAGATTGGATGATGCCCTCCACCGCCGCGATGGCTTCCTCCTGCGTGCAACCGTGGTCGTTCTGGTAGCAGCTCACTGCGGAGGCGATCTCCCCGTTGGCTGCCTCGCTCTCGAAGGTGGCCAGGTCATTGGCAAGGCGGGAGACGAGGTTGATGAGGTACATGAAGCGCGATCCCGGTCCGATCAACCTCAGGGCCTCTTCAGATATCGGCTCTGGCATCATCATCAGCGAGCTTAGACCGATGGTGGTGGAGCTGATGCTCGGCAGCGACGCCTTCAGGTACTCCTCCATGTTAGGAATGCAGCTTGCCGATCGCCATTTAGCGTTCTCCGTGTACCCCGCGATCAGCTCTTGCCACTATATAATTAATGGGTCCATTTATTATCGATTAGCTAATGCAAATGCGTCTCTTTACGAAATGTTTATCGAGCAAGGACTTACCACTTTCTTTATGTAGGGAAGGACGTCACGGCCTTGAATTTTGCTTGCCTCCGCACCCATGTCTTCCACTGTGGCAAAGAAACTTGGAACTATTGCCCTGAACTGAGGGGCGTCATCGCAAGGAGAGGGATCCCATCTGGTGATAAACGGTAATTATAAGTTGACATGGAATAATCCCATCCAGCGGATGCCGAGATGGAAATAGAATGAGCCAGTACCTTTGAACAGCCTCATTAAACTTGAGAATGTCATTGGGATCACAGTCTAAAAGGTCCATTTCGTCATCAATTATTACGACGAAGCTACAGGATTTGGTAAATGCAGCACGGAAGGCAGAGAATTCTGGTTCATAAATGGATGGACATGTAAAGAAGTGGCTCTTGGTAATTCCTCCCCTGAAGGGTATTGTCTTACTGCATTCTTGTTCAGTCCACCATCTGCTCTCATTGGATTAAAAAAAAAAACAAAAAAAGGAATTTAATTATTATGCGTTTTATTTTGTCATAAACAACTTCGGGAACATGAATTTGGGACTTTAGCACTCACTGCTCGAGCGACGCGATCTCCTGTTGATGTAGCTTTTGGAGCATCCCTAAATCGATCTTAGCGAGTTGCAAGCACTTATTTAGACATCCAGAGCTAGGCCATAGCTGGTTAATAACGATTCTTGACTCCAGTCTCGGAAGCAAATATCTCCTCGGGTATTCCAAAGCAAATTTTATCTTCAACAGTTCCAAACAGCACATTTTAAACACGACGAAACAAGAAAGTAAACAGAAATAAGTGGAAGCAGATGGTATGTGGTATATGTACCTCCATGTCCAGATTGTTGGCTTTAAGAAGCGACTGGTCTCCTTCTAGAAATAGTTTATGGAGTTGAAAACTGGCGAACGCCTTCACTTGTTCCATGATGGTCGATTCACTGGGGAATCCCACCTGAGAGCATTTGAACAAATGGATCATGCTTGAAATTTTGGCAGGGGTGTCGACCTTGAATGTGGTCGGATCTCCAAATTGACCTTTCAACGTGTCAAGGATCCCTGTGAAACGTAAGCCATGAGTTTGGATTAAGTTAAATTCTGAGTCAAAGTAAATTTGAACTAGACTTTAATGCTGAATCAAAGTGAATTTGGTCGAGAACTGGATGGTCAAAATCATAGTGCCGTGCGAGAATGGCCGTTGACCACTTTTTCAACTAGCCTATTGATTGGATTTTTCTATTTAAAAAAAAAAACATGGTAAGCTGACTGTCTAGATTAACGCGATAGATTAAAGCGTCACAGTAGAAAACAGAGGCATAACACACCTGCAGTGACATGGTAGCCATGGATCCTGAGCAAGCGAAATCCCAACAAAGTGGCAACTGCATCGTTCTTCAGACCAAATTGCTCGTGCCATTGCCTATGCAAGTGAATCAAAACTCAAAAACCCATTAACTGATTAGAAGGAAAAGCCCAAGAGTTAATACATACAAGTAAGTCGAGCGTATGATCCTCTGGATGTGTTCATGGAAAAATCTCTGAATACCCAGCCGCTCTATCACGTCCACCATTCTCAAAGCTTCCAGAGGGGAGCTGCTGAGATTTTCTAATTCGTCTCCTAATTCGGCAAGCTCTTTGCTGATGACAGGGATGAGTTCCTTCAGTTTTCCTTCGTCACCTCCTTCTCGCTGTTCCCCACAAAAACTTTAACACTAGTACTTATAAATTCATTTAAACTACATGGAGAGGAGTTCCTGGCATGTACCTCATTTGCAGCGTCCATGACGGCTGCTGCAGCGGGCGATAGCGCAGAAAGAGGACGAGATCTGAATGTGTGATTAGTGGAAAGTGCAGGCGAAATGGCCACGCGAGGGAGCCTGATTGGTTGAAATTGGTGGTGAACTTGGGGGTTGAAGAGGCGCAGCTTTGTTGACGAGCAGCTCGGCGTCGAGAACTGGGGATTGGACGAGGGCACGGCGAGGGAGGCGGAGGAGAGGGCGGCGGGCATGGTGTCTATCGTCTATCGACTATTTCTTTGGGCAGTGATTAAATTCTGGATGTCTGCCAGTTGTAATCTGTTGCTATATAGACGCGATAAAATAGCAGGAAGCAGCAAACCATGTTTGACCGCCATTCAGCTCTTAAGATGGCGGAAATAGCAGGGAGAAGGTGGAGCCTTTTTCAAATGCCGTCGCCGAGACGATGTTCTATTATTATTATTTTTTATTAAAAAAAAAAATCAAAGATGGGTTGTTCAAAGCGCGTGTATACCATCCCAAGTCAAGTCAAATGATGAATTTGAAAATGGAAAATAGTAATAGGTCTATTTAGGAGAAATTGATTTGTTCAAATTAAATGAATTTTGACCGATTAAATTCATTTGAGAGTAACTAATGTTTTAGAGTCTCTCGAATGTTAGGTGCATAGGGTAGTCTACAAATTTTAAATAAAATTTATTGATGGCCTTTAACTGATCAAATTCAATCAAAATTAAGATGAATATATTTTTTAAAACTCTTGAGTGTAACAATAATTGACATGGTATAACAATCAATAAATTTTGACTAAAATTTATTGATAATTTAATCATTTTAGAATTAATTTAAATCTCAACCATTGAATTTCTAGGAGTATTTTGAGTGTCACCATTCCCATAAATTAAAATTTCAAAGTTTGGCTCTTGGTCTTCCTCATGAGGTGGCATGATGTGGAACACCATCATTGGTCAGTCCATGCCAAGTCACAATGAAGTGGCATTTGGTCAAGTCAAACTTGACCCTTCATCTTCCCTCTCAAGTCAAGTCAAA
>JBBMJZ010000081.1:8603216-8613377 GCA_037833815.1 Zingiber zerumbet | reverse complement strand
TCTTTTCCCCTTCTTCTTCTTCCAATCCCATCCGAGAGCACCAAGAAGTGCTAGCACACTTGTGGTGTTCTCTTCTCTATCCTTGTGTGTTAGAGAACACATCTTGTTCGTGTGGATACTACTAGAGGATTGTTTACGTTGACAATCATGAGATCCGACGTACCGTTGGACGAGCGGGATTTGCGAGGACACGCTTCAAAGGTATAAACCTTTCTTTCTCGTAGATCTAGTAAAGATCTAAGTAATAAAACTCATACTCGTAAAATTTTGTTCTATACTCTTTACACGGATCCGTTGGCTAGGGTGTTTCGGGGTTTCCGCGACGCGAAAAAGCGGTTTTCGTGGCCCGAAAAACCCAACACAAGAACGGCAAGAACGCCCCCAAAACTTCAACCGCAATTCAACCAAGCAAGACAACCATCATAATCAACAGAAAACACTAAAATCTCGGTATAAAAATAAGCATCACTGGATAGGGTGTACGCGATCCTTACAGTCAAGCAAAACTCGTCGATAAAGACTCCATTGACCCCTAGTCCCCTATTCCATACCTCACGAATATCACAGTTAGCATAGAGTTTGTACTTGCCTCTCCCTTCTTCGTGTCTCCTTCGAACGCCCTCACGATGTGTCGCCGCACTGGTTACGAACCTCGTCAAATGTGATGCCCCCTGAGTAGCTCGACTTGGAAGCGAGATACTCGGTCGAAGCTCCAGATGCGGCGTTCGCTCCGTCAGCTAGTGGAAATGGGAAGAGAATGGGGTGGTCGGCGGGATTAGGGCAGTGCGAGGTCACGAAGGCAAGTGTATAGTGAGTCTTTATACGTAGGTCAGGTGGATCCATTTCTAATTTATCACCTGTTTCCCTAAGACTCATATTTATATCCCCTTAGATCATATTAAATAAGTCCATTTAAATTTCTAAAAAACAAATTTCCTAAAAATTTCACGATTTACTTCTCTTAATTAACGCTCGTGTGACCCTAGTAAATTTTTTGTGCAAATTCTTTAATTACACTTGTGAGACCTTACAACTGAAACATCCCCAGTTTTTTATACTACTCTCTCTCATCATCTACTATTTAAATATCATAATGTAGAGCCATCATGGAAATGATCATAACCAATTGGAATTACCGTGTCAACAATTGTTTATCAAATAAAAACAATAACTCCCCAAACATCCCCCTCCCAAATGATAAAGGAACGAAAATCTCTCGCCGTATACCCAGTATGCTCTGCACTTCTGGACAACGGACAATACCATGCGTCCATCCCGCCTCCTCGTCTACTCAGTCCGAGGGACTTCTATATCCCGAGGATCATCCTCACCTATAATGAAGACATCATGAGTTTACGGCCCAGCAAGCACAATCCAATATGAATAAGAGGCATCCATAAAATATCAGGAATAGTCACCAGTAGCAAAATAAAAGCATCACCCAGACACAGTATAGCAAAATAAATATACAGCGCCTATGTAGCTAACTAAGGAGAATATGTCACATATCCGGTAACCACAATTAGAGCCAGTCAACAGTCCCATGATCCTAGAGGTACCTCCTATAGAATATGCAAGTCATATAGCCGAATCTAACAATAAATTATAGTATCAGTTTTAATTTATAGTATCAGTCATATTTTTGGAAGGACCCTCCCCGGAGCTCATCCCGGATCATCCAACCCATACTGGCACCACATATGCTCATATCTAGTCTATTAGCTACAAAAGAATCCGTAAACTACCTACCTTATCTTGTAAACAATTAATCATGCATAACTATTTCATTCATACAGTAAACATACCCATTCACAGTGACCTTTCCGTATCTGATCCCTACATAACATAGCAATGCTCAATATAAATATCAATACTAAGAACCTATCGCCATGTATATTTATCCATATCAGAAATAAATAGCAGCCCTCAATATAAAGCATGCAAGTAAACAAGGATTAGATCACAGAACTAATACCAATCAAGAACTGAATTCCTGTTACTTGAATCCTTATAATAAGCCACAACAGAACATTAGCACCACACGGCTTCAGAAATCATCCAAACTCCATGACAATCGAGAGTACAAAAACATCACAACGAAATCTGAGCGGAAAACCTAAGAAGAACGCGAATCAACCTCAAAAATCAACTCGAAGATATCCTAGAACCCAACATCATATTTGGAGCTTCACAGAAAACCCAAAACGCGTCTCATCCCATCAACCAGCAGCTCAGCCAAACATATCGATAAACAGGTATCATGCAAAACACTCGCAACAACAATTCCAGGATAAATCAAATCAAAATTCGTTCACAGTCAGGCGACCATCACAAGATTTACACTAAGGAACATTCCAGTGGAAAATGAGCTCCATAAACTATAGTATACACCGACCAAACAAGAAATCCAAAATCAGGCGATCCAAGCAGCACACCAATGGACCTTCAATTCAAGTCAAAACTGCACAGAGAAAAACCCATCCAAGAAAATCAACTCGGAACATCATAGAATAAAAAACTGTCACACTAAAACCAAATCCGCATCGAATCAACAACACAACACATGAATCAAGCATCTTTGCTTCCAATCCCCATCTCCTGAAACCTCATTCTGAAACTCGTTTCAATAAGAAGGAACCAAGAAAATTATTGAAATCAAGTTCAGTACCTAAGTCAGTGCTGAAATCTGAAAGAAATCATGCGAAGAACAAGAACGGCAAGAACGTCCCCAAAACTTCAACCGCAACTCAACCAAGCAAGGCAACCATCATAATCAATAGAAAACACTAAAATCTTGGTATAAACATAAGCATCACTAGATAGGGTGTACGCAATATTTACAGTCAAGCAAAACTCGTTGATAAAGACTCCATCGACCCCCCATCCCCTATTCCATACCTCACGGATATCATAGTTAGTATAGAGTTTGTACTTGCCTGTCCCTTCTTCGTGTCGCCTTCGAACGCCCTCACGATGTGCCACCGCACTGGTTGCATACCCCGTCGACCGCGATGCCCCCTGAGTAGCTCGGCTTGGCAACGAGATACTCGGTCGAAGCTCCAGATGCGACGTTCACTCCTCCGTCAGCTCGTGGAAATGGGAAGAGAAAGGGGTGGTCGGCGGGATTAGGACAGTGCGAGGTCGCGAAGGCAAGTGTACAGTGAGTCTTTATACGTAGGTCAGGTGGTCATTAACTCAATGTAGGGCAATTAAGATTGATCCATTTCTAATTAAAATAAGGTATCACCTATTTCCCTAAGCCTCATATGTATATCCCCTTAGATCATATTAAATAAGTCCATTTAAATTTCTAAAAAATAAATTTCTCAAAAATTTCACAATTTACTTCTCTTAATTAACGCTCGTGTGACCCTAGCGAATTTTTCTTTAATTATGCTTGTGAGACTTTACATAAAATTTTTAAAAAAAAGTCTAGCGCTTATCCAATAAGTCTATAAATATGTACCTTTTTCAATGAGTAAAGCAAGTTGAGAGTTGTTTCTTTTATTCTTTTCCTCTTTCACATAGAGATTCTCCTCCTCCACATAAATAGGGGTTCCTCTCCTAATTCTTTTATTTCTTCTCCTATAATTTCTTTTTTCCAACACTAATACACTTCATCATCATAATTAGCCTCTAAGTGTACAAGAGTAATTAGTTGATCATAGTTCCTCTCAATTACTTTTCTTCCGGCTCGGGGAATCGGTTGCTGCAGCACAAATCTACCTTTCCATCATCTTCTGTAATGGAAACAATTCATTAGCACAATACCAAATTATTATACAATGCAGGTGCTCGAGTTTCACTGGACTAATCCTAAAAATAGATTGTATTCCTCCTTATTTATCTACCTTGTAATTAAATCTAAAGCGCATTTTATATACAATGAGAGGGTTTGAATTTTGATCCTTTTATTATTTATCTGAGTGCTTTACCATTATGGCGTGAATCGAGGTGTCTGTGAGAGGCTCCATACGCCTGGACATGTGATGGTCGCCAAAGAGCGTACATCGAACGGCTGTGCAGACTATATATATATATATATATATATATACCATGTAAGTGCCCTTTTGGATTGTTGACAATGTAAAGCTTTTTCACAGTTTTGATGAACAACCTGCTTATAATATTATAATCACATGACTAAACTAATAATGCCTTTATACAAACTACAAAGAGAGATAGAAACAAGTTGTATATACTTCCAAGGGACGTCGGCAACGAGCATTCGTCCACCCTCATGATTCTCGTAGACTAGAACACACTCCTCGTCAACAACCTCGTCATCTGTAACATAGTTATTAAATTAAATTTTCTTTGATCTTCCTCTTTCGATAGACTATAAACATCCTCAATCAAAGGTAAAGATTATCATGCTATCAAAAGCATTAAATTTAAAAGCCATGCATTTAAAACCCTAGCTCGCTTACTAGAGAGGAAGCTGTGAAACATCTTGCGTAGGGTATGAACAAGCGACTCATAGTTATCATGTGCCTTCACGTCGATTTTCCTTCCGATGATGAATCCTTCCAAGTGAACTTTCACTAACAAAGTCGATTTCAAAGCATTGTTTTCTTGCTCCATTAATTGCCTACCTGCCTACCACAAAATGTGGTAAATTCCGAAAGTGAGAAGTACTATGAATGATCATGTAGTGTAGTAAGCTTGCTTTTATAGAGCTTAGAGAGCACATACAAAGGATGCTTGGATCATCCAAAACACCACAACATAAAAATGAAATTATTCAAACAAAGAAAAAAATATATATCAATATTAATAAAATGTGAATTAATTTAATTTTTGGATAAAATAACATTGAAAGCATATCTTGGTTAGGACCTTAAAGTGACCTTGTGGAGAAATGTAGCATATATAAAAATACTTGTCGTAATCCAAATCATGATCATAATTTGTGAATTCTTAGTAAGTTTATTGGTCAAACTGTGGATTCTTCATCTATCCTTCCAAATTGAAGCATGCGTGGATAACGTGAAGGAGTTAATAAGCTATAGTTGTTATAGATGATTAAACAATTACTGACCCCTTCGATTGAATTTTTAAAAATATGTCTTGGGTAGAATAGTTCTACCTTCTTATATATAAATATATTTTCTTATTTTCATTTATTTTATTTTTTTAATCTAGGTTTCTAGTTCACACAATCTGACTAATCTTGAAGATGTTTCATCGACCTCCAGAGTAAATTGAGAAGTATAAATGAATCCCGGTAGACCGCACAACGACACAAATAATTCAAACTCCTTAGACATAATATGTCATCAGTGTAACTCGAACAAATACTGCCTAGGGAGTTTGACTCACCGCTTACCATCGCATTAAAGCTCGGGAAGTTACCCCCACCCTCGGCTGGTACAATTAATACTTACATATAGTGTTATTGCAATAATTTATTTTCCTTATAGATTCGCATGAGGGTAGGATGCAGGGTGATCACACTAAAGCTATTGGAGTTGACGACTCCAATTCAGTACTATTACCAACGCATACAAAGACATCAGAGGATTGACGTCCCATAGAAAGTGGGCAGGTTAATCAACCTCTTTTTCTAGGTCATGCCAACACTTTGACACCGGACGGAGTCAGGTATATGCTTACCTGGGCTTTAACCTGGTGGCCTAATTGTAGGTTATTTTTAATTTTAACTATTTAATTTTGAATTTTCAACTAAAAAAAAAAGGCCTTTAGGCCACGGAGAAATCATCATTTTTAATTCGGACATATTACAATTCCCGACTCACCTCTCTACTGTCATTTAGAACTCACAGCGTGCCTAAGAGGACCGGATCACCCTAAGAGGATTAATTGGCATAGGTACTAGACCTGACTACGAGCCATGTCATGGTTTCCAAGTTAGAATCGTAACCGGCCCGATAAGGGGTCGGCCTGTTTGACTTTTTTTATTTATATATATGGATTAAAATTTATTAAAAGTAAGTGTGTAGTCGAGACTTGAACTCTGAATAGAATGCTTAGTAACTTAACCAATTAAACTATAATAGATTGAGACATATAAATGTTAATTAATTATTTAATAACTAATAAATAATTTTAGTGATATTTTAATAGTTGCAAGAAAAATAAGAGAGTAATAAAATAATTTATTTCAAATCTGTAATAATTTATTTATATTAGTGTGATTTTAAATATAGAGAATGGGTTCTGTCAGTTAAACTGATTGTTCTGATCCTCAAGGAGAGTAGGAAAGTTTTTTTTTTTTTTTAAATGATTCTGACCAATGACAATTTAGGATATTCTTATAAAATTACAGGAGACACGTAGACAATTAAGTATGTGCAAATCCTTTATATTTTTTATAAATTTATAAGTTTTAAGTATTTTTAAAAATAAAGTAATCTTAAAATCGGGACTTCTATAAAAAAAAATATCTATTTAAGTAGATTATCGACGGAGATAAAAAAAAACACTAATCTGTCGAGATGGATTTGACTTGCTATTAAACTATACAGAACAGGCGAGTTGTCGGAGAAAACTGAGCTACCCAGTTGAGCTCAGCAATGATTAATTCCACAAAGCCTAATTCATTTTTTAACGTCCTAACTTAGCCCAACGGCCATTCCTAACCATCCACTGAAGTCTCAACTAAGCCACCTGAATCCCTATCAACTATATATATAAATAAATAAATATATATATATATAGAACCGGTACCTCTCCCTTTAGTAAACATGGCTTCTCTCGCCTCCTTCTTCTTCTCTATGTCGATGATATTTCTCTTTGCCGCGCCAGGCCGAGGAACAAAGAACTGTTTCATCGACTCCATATACAGCTTCGGCGACTCCATAGCCGACACAGGGAACCTTCTCCGACAAGGCGCTGTCGGAATGTTTGCTCCAATCGGAAGATTTCCCTACGGCGAGACGATGAATAACGCGACCGGCCGTTGCTCTGATGGACTTCTCATGATCGACTACTTCGGTGTGTACCTTTTTCATTTCTTGTTGTTTATGTTCTTTTAGCTCAATTTACCTCAACGTGGATCAATTGAGTGGATCGATGACTTTTTTTTTTCAATCAGCTCTGAATCTTAATCTTCCGCTCGTCGATCCTTACCTGCTCGAGGGCGCCGACTTTAGGAGCGGAGTCAACTTTGCCGTCGCGGGATCAACGGCGCTCGACTCTTCGTTCTTCTTGCAGAGGAGCATCGTCACTCCGGTGGCCAACAAGCCTCTAAGTGTTCAGCTTCAATGGTTCAAGACTCATCTGAACTCCACATGCTCCTCGCCAACAGGCGAGTTCACCCAACCAATCCTAGAAGTAGACGGTCTTTTCCTCTGGTTTGCCTACCGAGTAAAATCGAACATAACTTATGCACATTTAGGAATTGACCTTCAGGATATTCATCCACTCGTTATTCCCAACTTTTGGATTGTACGTATTACTGATAAGTCGCGTTGCAGAGTGTTCGAGGAAGCTTGAGCATGCATTGATCTTGATGGGGGAAATAGGAGGCAACGATTACAACAATGCTTTCTTCCAAGGAACGTCCATCGACAGTGTCAAGAGCTTTGTGCCCCGAGTTGTAGACAGGATTGTCAGCGCCGCCAAGGTATGAATTTTTTTTCTATTTTAGATGTATTTTCCGAGCTCTTGGAAGCAAAACCATTACCGTACGTCGATCGCGTATATCATTAGGAAGTGATAGATGCCGGCGCGGTGCAGCTAGTTATTCCGGGCAACTTTCCGATAGGGTGCATGCCAAGTTACCTCACTATGTTCGACAGCTCGAATCCCTCAGCTTACGACGACAACAATTGTCTGAAAGATTACAACTCTTTCGCTATGTACCACAACGAGCAGCTACAAGCTGCGACGGAGAAGCTGAGACAATCGTATCCTAAGGTCACTCTCATGTACGCCGATTACTATCAAGCCTTCATGTATCTCCTCAACAACGCTGCAAAATTAGGTAATTTAGTTACTCAACTTCTAAGTGTCTCTCAGATATTATGTCCATAATAACTGAATTACTAGCTAGTATCTTTGATTTATAAGGAATACGACTAAAAACTACACATTGGAGTGGAATAGAGGTTGTCCCGTAGATAAGAAACTATGTGTCAAAGGGCGCTATATATGGTATTAGAGGAAGGAGAAATCCGAAAACCCTAACTTTAGGGTTATTGAGACTGGGTTAATTATAGAGTATCCACATTCAAACCCTAAACCTTAGGTCTGTTAAGCAATAGGGATCGAGAGCTGCGGATCATGAGGGGGTCACACCCGATTATAGCACGTAAGTAATTAACTGGAGAGCTCGGGGACTCAGAGCCCTTGGAGTGAAGAGCTAGCTAGTTAGGGGACTTAGCTATCAAGTTGCATGAGGCTTTCTGGAGGTCGAACTACACAGAGAACTTGGGAAGCCGAGTCACATGAGGTGCCCAAGAAAAACAACTATATGAGCATGACCAATCTTCTTTTGTAAGGCATGTCGTACTAACCTAGATTAGGGTCGTACTATATGTGTATGAGGGGCATTATATTCATGACCAATCTTCTTTTGTTGCTAGAACTAAATCAAGATTGAATAAATGATCTTCCAAAATTGTGAACAAACCTTACACTCTCTTATGGTATTTAGGTTTCGACAAGGATTCTGTGCACGAGGCTTGTTGCGGAGCTGGAGGAACCTACAACTTCGACATCAAATTGATGTGCGGTCTCCCCGGGACTTCAACATGCTCAGATCCAACAAAGTACATTAGTTGGGATGGCATCCACCTAACCCAAGAAGCTTACAAGACCATGGCCCAAGCTCTCATCATGCAGGGTTTTGCCTTCCCAAACCACAACATCCATAATCAGTGGAAGTGTTAGATAATTGTATTTTTCTCAATATTTTCAATGATAGAAAGAAGATAATGTTGTATATACGAAAATCAGAGAAAAAGTATAAATGCTACATGGATTGAGTTTTTTAGCATTTTCTTTACATAATGCAACTATTCTTTTAGAAGGGAATTTCAGTCCAATATTAAAGTTGTTGTGGTGTACTTGGTTGTCACATATTTAAGTTCGCTATAAAAAATTTAGAATTCAATCATACTTAATATAGACAACGATTTTTTAAAAAACTGTTGTTCTTTTCCATTTAATAACGGTTTTATTGAAAATCATTATTGCGGGTTGTTTTTTCTTAAAAAAATAATGATTTTTAAAAAACTATTGTGTTATGTATGTTAAAGACAATAATTATTTGAAATTGTTGTCTATGAGCTTATATTTTTTATCTACAACAACGATTTTAATCAACTGTTATCTATTAGTATTGTTTACATAGTAATAGACAACGGTTTTATTAAACTCTTATCTACATGACTATTTTGGGTCTAAGACAATAGCGTTATCTTTAAAAGTTATTTTATAACCCTAATCCATTTTTCCTAGCTCCTCACTTATTTCTCAGATGCCTAACGAAGCCATAGTCGTTGTTCCCAGTCGCCTAGGGAAGCCATAGACACTTAGCGAAGCCTAAATGGTTCGTCAAAATAGCCATGGTAACTGTCACACTCTACCATTCCAATTCTAATATTTTCACGGAACGGTCATATATAATTTTTTATTGAGTTTTCTTGACCAAACCTAATTAAAATTTAATCTAATTAAATTTATTTAGATAAATAATAATAATAAATAAGAAAATAATTTTTTATGATTATAGAAAATTTATTAGATTTTTTAAAATTCAAAATAAAATTTTATTATATTTTAATAAAATAAATTAGTGAGACCTTAAAAATCTATTTAAATTATAGAACTATATTTATTAATTAAAATCTAAGTTTGGCTTAAAAACTCCATCCTGCCCTAAATCATCGTCGCCTGCCACCACTAGTGCTTCCCACCATTGTCGTCCCTGCACCCATGAACAACCTGATCCAGCCACACTAGAGAGCACCACCGATGTCATCTTTCATCCTCCATTTTGAATAGCAGCGACGCTGTCAAGACGATAGACGCCGAGAAGATGGAACGTTTTGTACTAGAACTTGTTGGGACCTTGACACCGCTAGACGGGGTGAATAGCGGCTCACCCAAATCGTCGCTTCCTACAATGGTTAGTATGCACAGTGGAATACAAAAACAAATACTAACAATAGAAAGCAAACCTAACACGTTGAT
>JBBMJZ010000081.1:8581611-8603116 GCA_037833815.1 Zingiber zerumbet | reverse complement strand
GAAAACAGAAGAACGTTAAGAGAGAGAGAGAGAGAGAGAGAGAGAGAGACCGTCTAAAATCAGTATCGATGGAGTTTTTTGTTTTCGAGTTCAAGGTGACTACCGAGTCTGAGCACTGGCCGGCGAAGTCTGGCAGAAAAGGAAACGAAGCTCCTTCAGATTGCGAGACAATTGAGCTCTCCACGCCATCCTTAACAAGATTGAAATGGCCTTTCGAATGAACGAAAAACCTAGTAACAGATCAAATGATCTGCTCCAGCGCAAGGACACAAATAGAACCCTAAAAAATCGGTAATTCGCACTAAATCAAACAAAAAGGGAAAAATTATTTTTATTAATTAAATTTTAATTAAAATAATCAATTTTCCCCATTGAATTCTATTTACATTAGGATAACATAAAAATTCAACAATATATTTAGTTCTCAAATTAAAAAAAATAATATAATAATTTTAGTATTTTAGTCGTTTATATTTTTTTAATTAAAATTTGGTTTTAGACTCAACTAATCTTGATTTTGATTTTAAATTGATTTTTCTTAAAACCAAAAGAATTCAATTCGATTTAACTTGTAGAATTTATGGAAAAAAAAAGAAAAGAGTACATTAGCTGTAATAGCTAGCCACAAAAGCAGGATCTTTATTATCATTTAAGGTCGTAGACAAGGTAAGTCGCGCTGAGTATAAGATGCTTAAATTTATTTGATAAGATAATCAAATCAAATCGAGCTGTGCTAGGTCTAAAATGAGAGCACCTAAAATACTGTTAATGGGGAGCGTTAATACGGACATGTATACCAACATGGCAGTACTGTTCATCTACTGTAGCATTAACGTGTTCAATTCTTTGAACGGGTTAATGGCTACAGATTGAAAAAAAATAAAAAAACAATAGCAAATGCCATTAACGCGTGAGTGCGTTAATAGCATTGGGGATGCCCTGAATCAATCTTTTAAAATGATTGTTCAACTTAGTTTTACCTGGTGGTCGGTGAAAAATTTTCATGGGATGGACCGGTCATACTCAGGACTAGTCAATGAAACTAACTGGATTTATCATTATTTTTTTTAATCTTTTTCCATTTGTGTGCTAACACATTGCATTCGTGTTATTCAAAGAACAACAAGCAACCTAGTCTTGTAATCTCTATTCTTCTTGTGTTGTTGTACATTTATATATTATTGTGCTTAATCTAAATTCTTGTTTAAGGATTTCTTTGCCTCCAGAAGATTTCTTCTTGTGTTGTTGTACATTTATATATTATTGTGCTTAATCTAAATTCTTGTTAAAGGATTTCTTGGCCTCCATAAGATTTCTAGAAAGGAGATCATTTATAAATATTAACTTGAGTTTTGCAATATTAATTAGGTCAAGTATTATAAATATTGGTTGAGTTTGAGCTTGTTTAGTTTTGGTTAAGAAAATTGTATTACTTGGTTAAATTAACAATCAGGTGCAGATTTAATTAGTTTATTATTTCTTAATTAGTTAATTTTGTTTCTGCTGCATATTATAATTGTTTGTGTATTTAATTGTTATATCATCAACTCATAAAATTTTATACGATATTCATCCCTCTTTAGCATAGACACGATCTTACAAATTGGTATCAGAGAGAGTTAAGCTAATAATACGTTAAGGAAGTTTAATTAAGTGCATGTCTAGGTTAGATAAGGAGTATCTATTTGATTCATCTAGCTAAGTGAAACTAATTGAAGCTAACTTACCTTATTCTAAACGAGTTAGACTAAAATTTTGTATTAAGTTTGTTTGGGCGTGTCATTTCTTTTATAAGCTTTGTCTACATTAGCTGAGTCATGACAATCTTCATCTCTTTGTCGTATTCTTCCACACTCTTAGACTCTTAGATTAGACCTTGTTGTCATGGATAAAAATCTTGATAGTAATATAATTGAATGAACCTCTTTCACTTTCATCTTCTGTCAACTGTCAACTAGTCTCGCATAGTTTCTTCTTCGGCTCAATCAAACATTAGTCTCATTTTCTTTTGCCACTTTAAATGTGCTTTTGGATCACTTTTGTTTAGAAATGAAGGAATCTTCATCTTGATATTTCTCAATTTTTTTTATCAATATGATTATCCAACCTTCCTCTTTGACCACTAACTCTACTATAATCAGATCCACCACTTGATATGATAAACTCAGTTAGCCAGGGCTAGTCAATGAGGTTAACTGGATTATCATATTAACCTCCTCATAAACACCATCTTCATCATCATTCTAGTCATGGTTATGTTGCCTAGCCCTTTGTATAGTAACTCCACCAATTCATCTCCTTTGCAATCTAGCAATTGCAACATCTCATCTCTCCAATCTATCTAAGATCTAACTAAATTTTATTTTCATGCACTCCAAGTGTTATCAAGGCATGTTGGTCAAGTAATTCTCCTAACCTTACTTCTTCTCCACTTGTTGTCATTAAAATAATTTGTTATCACTTAGCTCACTAAAATTAGCTCTTTAAAAAAACTTAGAATTGAGGCAATTTCCTATATTCGTTCATTGGCTAATCAAATATTTCAAGGGTATGGAATATTGATTAGGATAAAAGATAGGAATTGAAGAAAGAATGCAACTTAGTAGAATTGATATCTTGAATTAAGACTAAAATAAAATATACTAGAATTTAATCTAGGCATATGCTAGAATTAAATCTAGGCAAATACCATAATTACATCTAGGTAGAACTTAAGAAAATGTGCAATTGAAAGTTAAATATACTGGAAATAAGTGATGAAAGGAAAATTGTCAAAATTTATTATAGGTAGGTCCTAGAATTGAATTTAGACAAATTCTATAATTGTATTTAGTCCGAACATAAAAGAAATGTAGAATTAAAAATTAAAGATATTTGAAATAAATGTTGAAAGGAAATTTAACAAATTTAATATAGACAGTGCCATAAACAAAGTTACATATGTGACTATCACCCTCCCTTTATTTATAGCTGTAGGGTAACCTAAAAATTCTAAAAGGCTTAAAAGAAATTCATTTAGAAAAAGTCTAGGTAGACTATATAACTAGTTTGAGCTTAAATAACCATTATACTCAAATACATGTAGAAATTATCACTACATATGTAACTATAGTGGGGATATCAAAATTATCCCCACTATATAGAAATAAGACTTAAGTGACTAATCAAGTCCATCGAAGGCTTGAATTAGAATTAGATTGACTAAGACGCATGATTTACTTTTTTTTTTAAATCCGCTTTAATTGTAATTTTGGCCTTAACATTTTCAATTAGTATATTAAGTATTTTCTTTATCATTTTAGCCTTATCCATTATATTAAGCCTCTATTGATGTGTAATGAATCATGAAAAAGATCTAGAGTGGGATACTTAACTACTTTCATTCACTACTTTTTTTTTTTTATCCTGAGCTTATTTGACCATAACTTATTCTCCATCAAAATATCTCAGTTAAATCCAATCACTTTGAGGTTGACTACACCAATAATTTGTTTTAATAAAAACATTGTTACTAAGTGAAGATTTAAGATCATCAAATGATTTCATTAACCACAGTATAAATATTAAGCAATATTTCATAAATAAATTTTAAATTTAATTATTGTAGAGGAATCGTTGACATTTTGATTTAGAAAATAAAATTTTTAAAAGTACTTAACTTTGTTTTTTTTTTCATTTTTTTCTGATTTTTTTTATTAAAAGGACACATTGTTTCTTGAATTATTCCAAAAATTGTAAGCATCTAAGGAAAATTCTTGATTAAGAAATCTAGTGTCTAATTATTCTATTTACTTCTTCCTTTTTAATATTTTAATTATATATTTTTAATTTACTCACGTTGAAAGTGCCTACGGAATGTCTCAAGGCACCGGCACCTCGATAACACACGGAAATCTTCAAGCCTCAAGGCACGGTCACCCTTCTAACAAAAATTAAGGCAATTATATGCTTACGTGAGAGGATGAATATAAATTCACAACTAAAACTTCCATCAACTTCTATTTCTTCAAAATTACTCATTTATTGTATTAATTGATTTGTTTAATTATTTAAATTTAATCAACTTTCCTTCAAGTTTTATTTCTTCAGAGTTAATTATTAAAGTATTCAATTGATGTTTAGTTATTTAAATTTAATCAATGCTTATAGATATCTCAATTGGAATTGACTCGGGCAATATTCTCATCAATAACTTAAGAAATTAACCGCCAACGACTTGTTAACGACACATTGTATACTGACGTTACAAAACGTCAGTGAAAAAACATCAGGCAAACTTCCATCACCACAATTACCCACAATGTAAGCCAACATTTTCAGAAATGTCCTTTCTCCCCAACACCTTCAAACATCCGCAATACACAGTTTTGCTGTAGTGACCACCAAGGGTGCTACTCTACGTCAGTTGAACAAATATTTAGTACACATAAGAATTCAGAGGGGTAAAATTTCAAATGACAATTCGTACTTATACAGAAAAAATATTTTAAACAGGAGTCAGAATATTAGAGGACACTGCTTTGTTTCTCTACAGGAATTCACATTTTTATTGAGAAGTCAGTAACAATTACTTCGCTGGTTTTGTTGTGTGAACTGCTCCAACACTGAACATTTGTAACTTAGTGAAGGACTATGACTGACACTGCAAGACAAGCCAACTCAATCCTCCAAAGGATTCTGCTTCTGAATTTCAATACTATTGGATGTAAAATATGTTGCAGTGTCATTCAATGTGTTGTTGCTGCTTCGGCACTGCAACAATTGCAGCTGAAGGCTCTGAACAAGCTCATTTAAACGTTGGATATTCTTCTCTTGAGATAAGATTATCTGAAAGACAACAAACTTCAAGTTACATCAACACAAATCCTATATAGAAATAGCAACCATAACCCAAACTCCTGTAACCCTTGTAATTTTGGTCATACACTGTAGTCCAGGAAAATATCATGAAAGAAAAATTAGACCCTCTATTAATATTGTAAACTTTGTGCGAGGACCAGATCAGAAGGCAAAACAAGAATTTATCGACACAGCTAAGTAGGCTTAAATATGATTGCCTAATAATGAATAAACTTAAGTGTGGTTATATTGTTAGTCCCAGGTATTTTGTTCTATCATCATTATCACCCACATAATCAACGACAACAAAACATCATGATCAGCGGCAGTCATTACTCTCAACTATTTGGGTTGAGCAATACAGATCTTTATCCCTCCATTGAATTCTGTAACAGGATATCACAGCCAAAGTGTTAAAAGCAATTTTAGGTGGAAGGCAGTCAGTCCAGCATTGAAAAGGTATTAAAATACGATGTTGCTAGATGTTGTCTGGATGTCTAACTGGATTTTTTCTGGTGAACAAATGATGCATAACAATGGCTAGAGTTTGCCTGGATGCTGTGACAGCATCACATGTGGAGTCATAGCGCAGCATTGTGTGTGGACTATGGAATCTCAACATCAGCGACACCTGTGGAGTCTGAATGACAGCCAACATTGTCATTTGTGGACCGTGGAGTCTTGCTGGCAGCGACATGTGGAGAGGAGTCTCAGTGGCAACTGGCAGCATCGCATATGGAGGTATCAACCACGATTCGATATAGGTAGAGGGAGAAGAGAAGTAGAGAAAACATTTCATGTTGGGAGTTATGTGGAGAAGCAAGGGTTTATTTTGTGGAATACGATTAAGGATTATCTCAACTGAACCAATTTCCTTCCACTGAATTATCATTCTTCCCCTAATGAAAACTGGCCACTCAGGCCAGCCACCTAGGCAGGCCACCTAGCTTAGCTTGACTTTTAAATCAGCCACCTACCTGATGTTGGTGCTGGGAGCACATAACCCAAAGTTTTGATATATGACTAAGGTTAAAGTTAGATTTGTTATGATCTAATAAGTTGGTGTCAAGTGTGCAGAGCAGGTTACTTGACAAATGGTAAAGTCTTGGTTAGGAACCGGGCAATGGCAAAGTCCTAGTAAAGCTAGGTAAAGTAAAGTCCTGATTGGGAACCAGGTAGTGACTAAATCATAGTGGAGCTATGCAACTAAAGACCTGATTGGGAGTTAGGCACGTGCTAAGTCTTGATTGGGCCAAGCAACAAATCTTAGTTGGGAACTAGGTGAATCAAATCCAAGTGGAGCTGCGAAGGCTGGGCAAGACAAGTCTAAGTGGAGTAAGCTAAGAGCTAAAGTTCTAAGCTGGGAGTTGAAGCTGGGCAAACAAGTTAAAATGGAATCAACTGGTAGTTGTAGCTTAACAACTCGATCTAGATGAGCCAACTGGGAACCGAGTATTTAGACCCAAAGTAAGTGAGAATAATTTTCCATTTTCTATGATACTCATTATGGGTAACAATTGCAGGGAAACAAAGTTTGACAGATCCAGGCAATTGGCTGGTGATAACTCTCAACGATGGAAATCGGAGAATCTAGGTGATTGTATTAGGGTGGGGTGATCGGAGCATATGGGCGGCCGGAGCAACTTCCAGTCGACTGGTAGATGATGTTATCCAGTGATTCAAGCGAATCGAGTCAAGATCAGTTTTGGCCCCTCTAGGAGCGTCACTGGGCAACCAGAGAATGCGATTAATGTTATCGACCGGATAAAAGTTGCAACCACGTCAGTAGCTTTCAGGCAACCGAGGAGGCTCCACTCGACTGAGGCTTGCCACGTCAGCAACATAGGAGGGCTATATAAAGGCCCTCGAGGCAAAGCTTTAAAATCACTAATTCACTCAATTTCTCATTCTTTCTCATGCTCTAGTGCTCCCATGCATTCTATGTTGCGATACGCTGCAACCTCGCGCTTCAATTCTGATCAACAACACCTAGCATAACTTTTCATTATTTCTTGTGTTACTATATCTGTTTTAAATTGTGCTTAATTTTTAAATTCTTTTTCCGTAAGGTTTCTCCACCTTTCCAAAAGCTTTCTGGAAAGGAGAAATTAAGAAATAAGAATCACTTTATTTTAATTGTCGTGTCGATTTATGCTAGTTAACTGCTAAACCATTCTTGCATATTTATATTATCTTGTTTTACTTGATCAAATTTGTGTGCTAGATTATTTTTGTTGTACTATTTTGTTTATTGAATTGTTTTTCAAGTTATTTCAGTTCGTAAAATTCATAACACTATTCATCTCCCTTAGTGTCAAGTTCGATCCTACACCTGAGACCACATAATACATAGGTGAAGTGGCAAGGTGCTCAAAAAAATGGCTAGGCTAATTTTTAAACCATGATTGCAGCTAATACTCAAATCTCTTAAATTTATAGTTATATTAGCAAGGGTTTTTTTAGTCTCCCTTTAGATCATGTACTGCAAAAAATGGTAAAATTAAAATGGAATGGATGCAAATTGACCCACACGTAAGATTTGACAAACTATTAACCGAGCCTTGAAAATTCAATCTATGTATATCTTGATGACTTGGTCTTATTAATTGCATACTTTCTCTTATCTAATTCCATTTTTCAATGGAATTGATACAATCTGTTTCTCTCTCAATTCACCCAATTTAACTTTCAATCTTTCCCACACCAAGGGCACTGAATGTTAGTATGACTTCTAGTTGTCTATTTTGAATTTAATTTAACCAATTTTATGTTCTCTATATTTCTATCAAACCTTCGTAATATTACCAAATGAAAATACTAAAAATTCTCCTGTGACACACAAACATTACGCTGGTAATATATATAACAAAATTATAAGCGACATAAGTCACTATCTGCATTAGCTACATTTACCTTATTACATGAAGCTTATTAAGGTCATATTATTAGTAATATCAAAATTATTTAGTTTTTACTATATTTAATTAGAATTTTATTTGTCATCTTGACCCATGGCATCTTCCTGTTAAATTATTTAACTTCTCTGATAGTAAAATTTATAGATCATTCTTAAAATCTATACCATTTTAGCAAATTCTGTCTCATTTATTATCCAGGAGCTATTCAAACTGCTCATGATTCACCTTATTTATAAGGGAGTTGTCACAAAGGGTGTCAAGCAGGAAATTCTAGGTCTGGATGCTCCTGATACAACTAGAAAAGCTAAAAGACCACAACATAGGAGATAATGCTCTTGTGTAAAAGCTCAAGCAGTTTCTTCAATACTCCAAAACTCTTCATGTGTGAGTTATCATCAGATATTGTAAGAATAAATTAATTCTAATGCTTATTTGAATAGAGGTTTACTACCTTTATAGGAGACAATTGAGTTTCCATCTTTGGCTGTTGACTTTACCATAGAAAATGCAAGTTTAATCCAGGTACCACCAAGCTAATATTAGCACTCTCATTTTTAGCATTTTCATTTCTAGACATGGAGAGTGTAGTTGATATGCAGAAAATGTTCTTATCTCATGGTAATTCGCAAGGTTTTCAATAAGACCAAGATGAAGATGACCATAACAAAAATCTAGAGTCAGGTACACAAGGTGGAGGAAAATAATGCAAATAAATATAGATGCTTATAAAAAAAATTGATTCATGGTCTAAAATTTGACTCTATTTTCTATCTACTTGGTTTGATTTCCCTATTTTTAATTTTTTAGCAAAACTAGTAAATTTTTGCTAGGTCTAATAGGTGGAACCTATTATTGAAAAACAACTAAAAAAGTCTCTCTCCAATGGTGTTAATTGTTCAAGTAATAATACAATTTATATTCGAAAATTTCTCTGAAGAGATTACTGTATGAGGCATAATCCCATGAAGAGATGGCAATGGCTAGAACATCATTTTTTAGCATCACCCAAACTCACACCCAATTGAATACTCACTACCTAGACATGATTAAATACCTGCTTTAATTTCTTATTCTTCTACCAGAATTCTACTTGAATACAGAAAGCAAGTACCCCCAACCTAGTAGTACCACTAAGTGTGCATAATATGCAAGTATTCACAAGCACCAAGAACTTTAGGCAAGCCTGATTTACTTATGTATAAACTGCAACTATCCAAACTAAACTTGAATCCCATTGTCAACTACTACCTGAAATCAACATAAGCAGGTTGGTTAAGAAGTTCTACATAGTGATTTAGCCCCTTAATACTCGTGTTTGCAGACTCCAACACCAATGCTCTTGGGTAACATAGCAAATGATCACGAGTAAAATTTGAATCTGTCAAATGCTTGGATCCACACCTAAGTTTGATTCTCATACATGAGTTTAAGTAACATAATCAGGGAATGTTACTTGGAAATATGCAAGCTTAAGAAGCTAGTTTATGATCTAAAGGAAAATCATAGAGCATGGTTTCAAATTCTCATTTGCCATAATGGTTACACTAACACATTAAAGTTGACTATTCCATATTTCTATAGCAAACCTTAACTAGGGTAGCTATTATTATTGTGTATGGATGATTATTTGATTACTAACAATAACACAAAGCGCAATACATTGCTTAAGTTAAATAAATATCTAAATTTCAACCATTAAACTTACTAAAGCTTTTGATAATATTGCAAGGCAGTCAAGAATTTAATTCTATTTAGAAATATTTAAAGTTGACCAAGTCATTAATTTTTATAATTTGTTTGAACTTTTAAAAAAGTTATTTGTTTTTTTAAGAAAAGCTTATTCTTTTATAAAGAATAAGTCATGTTATCAACCTATAAAAAGGGTTAGAATCCAATGAATTGAACAAGTTTTGAGTTAATAAAGTTTCAATTTTTTTTCCTGATAATTTTTCTAAAGGTGAGGATCGTGAACAAGTTTTGAGTTAATACAGTTTCAAATTTTTTTTCCGGTAATTTTTCTAAGGGTGAGGGTCATATCTTTATTCATCCATTGTGCTGCATCATCATACAACAAAGTTAGATGTTTCCTTACTCACAGGAGAGGATGTCCAAAAGAAATGCCTCAAAATTGAAATGCAAAAAGAAAAACAAAATGCATCTATTTCATTCTCATGTGAAGGGACATCCAAAGAAACAAAATTAATGAAGAAACACTGCCAGATAGGGTTATTGATATGCTTAGAAAAGGCAATCCAAAAAGAAAAGGTCAACAACTAAGAGTCAAGTTCTTCTTAGTTGAGGAGAATAATGCAAGGAAAAACATCTGTATCAAAAAGACAATGATTGAAGATGTAAATCAAAAGGCACCTTCGCTTCATAACTACTTCACCTTCCCACTTGACAAAGTCTCTTCGATTGAGGAGAATAAGTAATGTAGTGAAAGCGTAAAGCAACAAAAGTTCAGCGATTCACATACACTATAACAAATACGACACCAAAATCAAATTGTTGAACCACCCAGCAACTTGAAAGGAAATTGATGAAGCGAAGAAAAAAATAAAATCAGACAGAGGAATAACTCTTACACAGAAATTAAACTGAAAATTATATTAATTTCAAGATGCCTAAATACAGGACTAGACTAGACTCCTTTCATAAACTCGACTCGGCAATAAATATGAAAATAAATATTTTAAATAAAGAAAATGCATTGCTCTTAAAAGGGATTATAATTATTCCTATTTATTAACAAAGTAGAAATGTTATTTACCATATAAGAAAAACTAAATTTCTAATTCATTGCAGATTCATCAATCTTGATTTTTTTTTCAATTTATTTTCATTTATCATGCACCAATTTGGAATTTATAAGCAATTTCCCTTCCTGCATTATTTATTTTCTTGTATGCATCATTCTCCCCTACTAAGGAAAACTCGAATCCTGACGAGTTAACGAAATCTACACACATCAACCACTTCATGTTAGGCTCTTTGACTATTACAGTGGCCAACTAGGTTAAGAATTCTATTACTTGATAAAATTCACTCTCATCAGCTTGTTTATCTCCTCATTCATAGCTTCCTTCCTTTCTTTAGCAAACTTTCAATCCTTTACCGGAGAGTTGGTACCTAAGTAGTAGACCTACATGGGTAAGGGTTCGAGTCGCGTCTATGGCAAATAACCGCCCCACTTAGGGGCTGCTCAGTACCTAATTTACCTCCCTTCATCTTACCGTGGGGACAACGATGAGGGGTGCTTGGCCGGAGCATTATCACGTTTTTGCATCAATGTTTTGATAGCTCCACTGATTCAGTTTCTAAAATGCATTTATATTGCTTCACTTGTACCATAGACCTTCTGGAAGGTCTGTTCAACCTCTCATCATCAAACTTGTTTACCCTCTCAATTCGGTGCACTGAATTTCAATTCATATCCAGGGGATGCTTGTAATACCTTCTTGATTCTACCAAATCAATTCTAATAATTCATATCCACTTCAAGCTTAGGCACTTCATATCCAAATGATAAATTGGCACAGCAGTCTTCAACTTATTGTTGGCCTTCCTAAGATAACATTATAGGGCATGGACAAATCCACCACCAGAAATTTACCTCAAATAGCTCAAACGTGTGGCACTTTTTTTACACTTAATGTCCTGATTATCAAAAGTCAAATTTTAGGGCCATGCCAAAGTTTCGATGTTTGATTAGAAGGATATGGTGTTGATACAATGAAAATGTTCCAACTTATGGTGTCAGTGACGAACTGCAAGTGGGAGGAGGAAAGAAATAAAAAGAAAGGCAAAGATGACAATTATATACCTAAATTCGAACTTTATATCCTATTTTAAAAAGTATCATTTTTATATTATATTGAATGGACATAAGCTACAAAATTTTAATTCATCTTGGTGTATGTTGTAGCATGTAAAGGAGTGTCAATTGTTGACATAACACAATATCATAGCGATGATACATTTCAATTGTTCGCTTGACATGATACCAGATCTTAAATGTTAGTTATTGTCCTCAAAGTTATTATCTCATTTCCAGTGACACATGTGAAAATTATACTTTCACTCTCCAAGTCAGAGTGACAACTATTCCAACAAATTACCAGCATCCCTAACACCCATCTTACCAAGCAGTTTATGGCTCAAGTTAAAACGATAAGGAATCTTGATGATACAAGCTGATTCCCCTTGCATCTTTTTCCAAAAACACCAAACACCAACTCTATTAAGGATTATCATGTAAAGCATATGAAGATTTTTTAGCATGCGAATTGTTAGACTCCCTTAAGATTTTAGTCTGCTAATGATCAAATCAATGAATTACACTATCTCCCAAATTTGTTCTTATTTGATTTATCCTCCTATCTTCAATTAATACCTTAATTTGAAATATTGGATAAATGCACTCATCCATATGATGGCTATGATCCTTATGGTATTGATATTACTTCAACCTATTCTTATCATAAAGCATACTAGAATAAAATGAAGCTCAAGAAATGGTAGAGTTTGATCCTTGATTTCCTTGAGCACCTGAAAATGTGGGCATTTAGTACTAGGCCTCCTTCAAAAGGTGGATGTTTACTAAAGATCCATGGGCACTTCTCCTCTTGTTTCCTTAGTTCTTCAACCCTCTGAGGCTTATATTTGCCACCTTAGCCAACTTATATTAATCCCAGTTGCAAATATGATTGCTCTTTCCAACATTTCAACATAACCCTTTGAGGGTTCTCATATAGAGTACAGATAGATGACTCTAAGGCAAATTTGAATATGGATCAGGATAGTCAGATTATAAATGTCTACCTGCCTTGCTAAAGTTTTGTTCTCTGTGTATAGTTTTTTTGTTCTTGAAGGAGAGGAAATTATTTGTAACTACAATTTGTTGGTCCCCTTATTGATGTAAGCATGTATAGCCACTCTTATCTACTCTTTTTAATTTCAATAAACTTAGTCTGCAATATGTACATTTGAATCAGCCTCATAATAATAAACTCATTAAAAAATAAATAAATTTGCAATACCTTTCTCCTTGGTGGGTCAACTCCATACAAACTCAGAAGTATAATAAAATCTAAAATAGTAGAATTGAATGAACATAACTATTTGCTAATATTGAGCTCTAGTTGTTCACTGAAATGGTGCAGGAGCACATAACACTTATCAAAAGAATCCCGAAACTAACTTTAAATGGCATCCATAATGGATTCATTTTTCAGGTACTGATGCTAAAAGCACCTTCAACAATTTATTATCAGCTTTAACAATATGAAGGATTTGTATGCTACGAACTAACCTTTTCCTTAATGACTTCTTCTCTATTTGAAACCTGGGGCTGCCTTGGGGAGAAGATTGAGCCAGTCTCTATTTCATTCGTGAGTTGCTGTTTCCATTCAAACTGTGATGTAATTATTAGTATCACCAGCAGAAAAACAAGAACCACAGGTCTTGACATCATTGCCAGCAGTCAACAAGTAACCTAACATGGAGTAATCATGGGTCAGATTCAAGGCATATGTTAAACTCGACAATAAAAGGGAAAGCTAGCCAACGGAGATTAACATCAACATAATTGATCGAGTAGCATGGACAATCAACGGATCCAGCAGTATGTGGCCGCTCAGATTAGGTCAACCTCGTAGATCTGGCGAAACTATCTCGTTTTTCCCAAACAAACATGACAAAATAAATGCCGTAAAAAAGTAGAATTCCTTCTAATCATTGGTTATACTTGTTCTAACAACAATAAAAACTCCAAAACCAAGCGAACCCTTGAACAAATACAATAATCAACATGGAGGATAAAAGCTCAGAAGATGTGAAGAAGCACACCGGGGATTGCATGGGAGCGCAGGCGCAGGACCTCGAGGAAGCTGTAAGCCCAAACTCTAGAATCCAAGCTCACCGCCTCCCTTGACTGTGGAATTAAATTAGCAGAAGATTTTGGAACGGAAATTTGGGGGAAAAACCCGACTTAGCGTGTGATAGCCTCAGTTTTTTTAAAAAAATTAATTAATTAATTTTAGTAATTATATTCAATTGGTCCTCTGAACCGAACCGTTTCCACGAGATGCCCAAATTATTAGAGAGATTTATTATAAAAGATTAATTTTTATTAAGATATTTCTTTAGAAAAAAATCTCCTCTCAAATCATTAATTAATTTTGTGGTCTATAAATTGATCGACCAATTTATTTCATTCCATATAATCTTAATATCTCTCATCCCTTAATTAATTTAGTGGTCTTTTGTAAATTAATCTTATAATTTATTTTTTTTCACATAATCTTAGTATAAATTATGAGAGACGTCTAAAATAAATATAATCATCTTTTATAATAATAATAATAATACTGTATTTACCTTTTTTTCATATTTATAGGATCGGCACTTATTATTTTTTAATATAATTCTATAATCATACCTCTAAAATTTCAAAAATAGATATATATTAATAATTAGTAAATAATCAAAAATTAATAAGCGAAGCGTCAAATTAATTTAACAATAAAAATTTTAATAGTGATTTTATTTTAGAATTTTAACAAATATATTTTGATCATGATATTTTAATTATATGTTAAAATTAAAAATAAGCATAAATAAACTCCAAGGAGTATTGATGTGTCAAGTGTCATACTGTCATTTTCGCTATTAAAAATTAAACTATTAAAATGCAAATAATAATATAAATATACTCTGAAGTGTTATTATATTGAGAAAATTATTCTAAAATCTTAGTACAAACTTAAACATTTATATTCAATTTCTATACCAGATTTATTTTTTTTTTGATATCTAACTAAATTGATTTATTTGTTTCAACTCCCTAATCCATACAAAATTACTAACTTACCCTCGTATTAAATTAAAACTCTAAAATATTACTTATTTCTCTCCCAATTGCAGACACACTTCCTCGACTCGAAGCCATCGACGACGCAGTCCCTGACTTCCCCTCCAAACCATCGACGATGACATAACACATGACCTCCCCTTACTTCAACCCTAAAACATCTCCATCGACGTTGAAAGTCGAAAAATCGGAGAACGACAAAACCCTACTTATAATTTTTTACCCTAGATTTCGACTAATTTGTTAATTTTGTACAAAAAATCGAAGCTTTATGCTATGAGTGTTTTAATTCATGGGTGTTTTTGATTTTGTGAGGTTAAGGTTGAATAAAATTTGGTTTTTATTTTAGAATTATAAATTCATGAATGAGTTTATATTGCATCTTCTTCGATTCAAGAAAAAAATGAGATATGTGAATATTTTGTACTGATTATCAATAAACAGAGCATTGTACCCAATTTAAGCTGTATGATGCTCAAAATTTGTAAGGTTGAATAAAATTGGGTTTGAGAACAAGATAGGGGTATAGTTTTCTGGTTGGGTTTGTGCTATTTAGAGATGAATTGATAGTAAATTTTTAATGTTTAGTTCTTTAATAGAAAAATTCTTAAATTATTAGAAAATCTCTAGAAAAAAAAATCTTAAATTGTATATGAATAAAAACTTTGATCTTCAATTTTTATATGATTGAATCAAATGTTATGTTTTTGTTGATTAGGTTTAAATGGATTTTGGAAGTGGGTCTTGCAACCTTACATTTTTAGGTAGTTGTAAGTGCAAGAACCAGTTGTTTGTGATTTCAATTTTTAGTGGTTATAGTTTGATGGATATATATATGCGAGTCCTGGTAAAAAATTATACGAAGATTACTCCTGAATCCATGATTATGTAATAGCTAGCTTCGCAGCATAAGATGTATGTGACTTTGAACGATGATGATGATGTGCTCAATATGATACATTTTCATATGTATATGAAGCTAAACATGATTGATTTGAGGGTGGAGAGTAGAAACAAACATGTCGACGACAGTCTAAATTTGGGGAGGTAACATATATTATATTCCTCTTCATATTGTGGTTTTGATAATATAAGTGCATATGATATAGTTAAGTTGAGACTATTAATCGTATCAAACTAATAAGGGTTGAGGAAGAATAGACACAGTCAAAGAGTGATGAGGAGATCGAACAGACCTTGCTGCTGAATACTACAGATTATTGGATTAACTAGATATATGACGAAGAGCAAAATTTCTAGGATGTTGTTGATTTTAAAAGATGTGTTAAAAACTATGTTGTCGCTATAAGACATTCATTTTTTTATTAAAAAAAATGACCGCGAGAAAGTAATTACTATTTATAGTGAAAGGAGTTGTGGATGGAGAATTTATGCTTCAAAATATAAAGCGGATAGTATATTTATGATCCGAAAATGCAACCTATGGCATACATGTAGTGAAAACAATCTGCATAGTAGAGGGCATCCTAAAGCCAATGCAACTTGGATTGCTAATGTGGTGAAAGATAAATTTAGAGGAGAGCCCTCTTATCGTCCTTGTACAATTCAGAAATACTTGTAAAGAGATTATGGGATAGAGTTAGACTACCATAAAATGTGAAAAGGCAAGGAGTTAGTGATGCATGATATTCATGGCACAAACAAGGGATGCCATAATAGGCTAAGATGGTATTGTCGTGTTATTCAAGAAACAAATCCTGGCAATGTTGCTGAGTGCGAGATTGATCTCGTAACATCTAAATTCAAACAGATATTCATTTATTTCCATGCATGTGCAGTTGGTTTTCTTACTGGTTGTAGACTGTTGATTTTTTTTTTTGATAAGACTCATATAAAAAATAAGTATAAAGGTTGTATCCTAGTTGCTATATTGAAGGATGCCAATGATGATCTTTTTACAATTGGTTATTCTATAGTGGATGCAGAGAATGATGCTAATTGGGAATGATTTTGTTATCATTTGAGAAGTGTCCTAATTTCATGTCAAAGTATTTCATTCAACGAGTTCACTTTTTTCTCAGGCAGACATCATGGGATTATGAAGGCAGTTGAACAATTATTTGCGGATAGTCACCATTCCTATTGTTTAAAACATTTAGTGGATAATTTTGTGAAGCAAGCAAATAATTAATTACTTACTTTTGTCCAGACACTCGGGTTGAGGCCGTTGGGAGATTCCAGTCGCTAGCCCCATTGTCACGAGGATTTTCTGTAGTCAATTTCTATTTTCGTTACTACGTCTTTATACACTTGTGATGTGGGTTTTTGTATTGTGGACTTTATGTTGAACATTTGGGTTTGCTACTCTTGTTTTCCGCTGCGGATGCTTCATTACTTCGTGGGTTTCATTTCTTCGTTGTAGTGGAGTAGGATTTACATATATCGTTATTGATTTCTTTATCGTCTTTCTCTTTAGAAATTTTTGTTGTCAGCCAAAGGTTGTATATTAAACTGCGTGGATTGTCTATATAAACTGCATGGATTGTTTTGTTATGTGTGTTGTATTTGTTCTGACTGTGTGGACTGAGGTATTGATATATGTATATGAGGATTCATATTGTCACCCGTATAAGGGAGATGCTGCCGAAATTTCTTCTGACAGGGACTACCTGGAGCGTGACAGGTTAAGTTTATGATCGATTGAGACCTATGCTTTAATCGATTAAATTCCTTATAGATTATTAATGAAACAGTAGGATACTGTTTCATGCAATTAATCATGAAATAATATGTTACTATTTCATGTAATTTTTCAAAAAAAAATCTGAAATAGTAATTTATTGTTTCATTAAAAAAGAGGTTTTTTTATTATAATTTCTCTGCAACAATAGATACTGTTTCAGTAAAATAAAAAAAATAAATAAATAAACATACTGTTGAAATAGTTAAAAGAGAAAATAATATTAATTAGTTTTTTTAATACATGAATGATTAAGGGATTAAATAGTATTAAATAACACTATTTAATTATAGAACTTAAAGGAAGTTTTAACTTTTTAAAGGAGGGTTCTATATATGGTCATGCAATTGCATATAGTAGACTTTCAAATCGATTGTGATAATCAATTGGATAAAAATAATCGACTGTCATATGGTATCAATCGATTGATAAGTCTAATTTGAATTTGTTAATGTTGATTAAGTAATTTCTATTCGAATTAAGTTCCTAAACTTGTCTAGAGTCTATCCACACAATGTGCTACTAAGTTGAATTAATGTGCTGGCCCAAAGGAAGACATCTTAGGTAGGTTTTGTATATTTTATGTTGGTAGATGTATATCTATACTAAAAGTAATCGACCCAAAGGAATGTTGTTTTTATGCCAGATATATGCATAAGGTAGCTTACAACTATGGAACAAAATATTATTTTGTTTAGATCATGCACAAAATATGTTGGCCCAAAGAAAGACATATTATGTGGCTGATTAAGGTTGTTGTGAGCTATGAACCAAAATATAACTCATATAAAGTATCATATTATACGAATAGTGGATTGGTCCAAAGGAAGACACATTGTGTGGTCAATTAAAGTTTGAGTTATATTAGAGAGTATCACTAACAAATAATATGTCGACCCAAAGGAAGACACATTATGTTGTACTTAGTATCTCATAAAGAGACCATTTATATGCATTTAAAATTTTATTTGCATAATTTTATATTACTTATATGTTCTTGGCTTTAGTTCAATCATGAGCTTAAATAAATCTCTCTTTAATTTCAGTGCAATTTGTAACTATCAGAATTAATAACATCCCAACACTAACTTGTTCGAATTTTGCTAAATGGAAAGAATATGTGATCATAGTCTTAGGCTGCATGGATTTATACTATGCATTAAGAAATGATCATCTCGTACCTTTGACCAGTGCTAGCACTATAGAGCAGAGAGTTAAATTTTAGCTGTGGGAGAAATCAAATCGTATGTGTTTGAGTATCATGAAGTTTTCCATACCAGCACCAATAAAGGGCTCAATAACGTAAGGGAGGAGATGTTAGGAGTTTCCTGGATCAATTAGCAGACCGATTCATCTCAAATGAAAAGGTCAAGACTACCACACTTCTCACGAAGTTGGTAACCATGTGGTACAATGATATAGGAAACATAAAGGAGTACATTATAGAAATGTCCAATATAGCGACAAGTCTGAAAGCACTAAAACTCGATATATCTGAGGGTATGTTAGTGCATTTCGTCTTGATGTCTCTGCCTATACGGTTCACTCCTTTTAAGATATCGTATAATATTCAAAAGGAAAAGTGGACATTGAATGAGCTCATTACTCAATGTGTGTAAGAGGAAGGGAGACTAAAGATTGAGACATCTGAGAAGGCTCACTTAGCATCTGGTTCTCAAAGTCCAAGCAAAAAATGAAAGAGGATCAATAACAAAGGAAAAGGAAAATAAACTGCAGATTCTTGAGGCAATGGGCATAAGGAGCACAAGAAGTAGGATAAGGAATCCACTTATTTCTTTTGTAAGAAGAAAAGTTATATGAAGAAAGACTGTCTCCAACTGGAGTATAAAGAAAGGTAAACTTCTCAACTCCGTTAGTTCGGAAGTCAATCTAGCTATTATACCCACTGGCACTTGGTGGATAGATACCAATGCTACTACTCACATAAGTGTCACTATGCAGGGTTGTCTCAGGAGCTGACTTCCGCTTGATGGTGAAAGATACATTTATACAAGAAATGGAAAGAAGACTAAAGTCGAGTCGATTGATGTTTTTAGGCTTTGTTTAGGAACCAATATTTTTCTAAATTTAGAAAATACATTTATTATACAGTCTTTTCGATGGAATTTAATTTTAATTTCTTATTTGGATAAATCAGGTTATTCTTGTTCATTTAAAAATGTAATTTTCTGTATTTTCTTTAATTCAATGTTGGTTGGCAATGGTTCCTTGATTGATAAGCTTTATAAATTGAACACCTTTACTCCTATGGTTGACAATGTAATAATGCATAGTATAGGTACGAAACGTAAATTGACCGACGAGAATTCTTCTATGTTGTGACATAGACGTTTAGGACATATATCCAAATAACGCCTAGAAAGGTTAATGTCACATGGAATTCTCAATTCCCTTGATATGTCAGACTTTGATATCTATATAGAGTGTGTTAAGGGGAAGACCACTAATAAAAGGAACATGGGGGCTAGCCGTTGTAGTGACGTTTTAGAGCTAATACATACTAACATTTGTGGACCATTCCCTAAGGCATCTTGGAATGAACACACATATTTTCTTAGCATCATAGATGACTATTTCAGATTTGGTTATCTGTACCTTATTTATGAGAAATTTCAATCTTTGGATATGTTCAAAATTTTTAAAGCTGAAGTTGAACTTTAACTAGGTAAAAAACTTAAAGTCGTCCAATCCGACCATGGAGGTGAATATTATGATCAATATGATGGATCAGGTGAACAACGTCCAGGACCTTTTGTGAACTACCTTGCTAAGTGTGGAATTGTGCCTTAATATACCATGCCTGGTACACCCAATTTGAATGGTGTAGCTAAGTGTCTCAATTAAACCCTAAAAGACATGGTAAGAAGTATGATATCTTTCACTTCTCTACCAGAGTCTTTGTGGGGTGAAGCACTCAAGACTGTAGTTTACCTACTCTAGAGTACTTATTAAGGAAGTAACTAAAACCCCAGTCAAGATATGGACGGGTAGAAAGCCTAGCATTAGGCATTTACACATTTGGGGTTGTCCAGCTAAAGCTAGGCTTACAGACCTAATGAAAGGAAACTGGACTTAAGAATAGTTAGCTATAATTTTATAAGTTATTCTGAGAAGTCAAGAAGGTATAAATTTTATGATCCCTCTAATATATTCTTCTTCAAAATGAGAAATGTCAAGTTCATTGAGGACAATAGGTGTCAAATACCGAAAATGGGTGAATCACCATAGAGGAATTTTTAAAAATTTTTTGGAAATTTTCGGAGACCGTAAGGTGTAGGTTACAGGGATAAATATTGGGTCCTGAGAAAGCCTATTTAGGCTACCCCATTTAAGCGAGGAAAAGTTTGTTTTTCGTTTATTTTCCTTTTCTTTTCATTATTTCCTTCGTTCTTTACCCGTTCGTGCCCTAAAACCCAAGACCTCTCCCTTTCCCTCACGCGGCGCCGAACCCGATCGCCTCCCCAAACCGACGGTGTCGCACCGCCGTTTCCTCTTCCTCCTCGTGAACAAAAGCATAGCCAAGGAGAAGTAGGGCACTTCTCTGCCCGATTCCACTTTCCTTTCTTCTTCACATCTCTATCGCTGCCACTACCCATCATCGTCACCGGCGTCGGAGTGTCGCTTGAACGCCGAGCCCTCTCTGCCCTAGCTCTGGAAGCAGACCTTATCTTCAGCCCTAGCGTCGGTCGCCGCCCTGAGCCCTAGATCCGTCTCCCCCGCAGAGATCAGAAATGCACTGACACCCTCTCCGATCTCCTCTTCGCGATACCAAACCATCGTCGCCATCACCGGTCACTAGAGGCATGTTGGTTGCTACTCGGAAAACCTAATGGTTCCACTGAACAAAAATTTTGTACAAGGTCTGAACCTTTTCTAGCTACCATGTGTTTTTTTAAGTTAAACTTGAATCACCTGCGGAACTTAACACTTTTGATTCTAAGTTTAACTTATATGTTCTTAATTTTGGGGGATCTTGTGGCCGGCTTAAAGGGGGGTTGGATAGATGGCACCCCCAATTCGTACGCTTCCTACGTATTTGTTAGTGCACAGCGGAAATCTAATACAAAATACAAATACGAAAGCTAAATACAAAAGGAAAAAGACAAGCAAACCAATACACGTTCGTTTACGTGGTTCGGAGATCACACTCCTACT
>JBBMJZ010000081.1:8525917-8541219 GCA_037833815.1 Zingiber zerumbet | reverse complement strand
CAAGAGGAAAGCTATGGCCTTCGGGACCTCCATACATGGAATAATGTTTTACTAAGTAAGATGCTATGAAATATTCAATCCAAGACAGATTCGTTATAGCTAAGATGGATTCATCAACATTAGATCAAGGGAGTTAACCTTTGGCAATAGAAGGTAAAGGCCTCAGACTCCCCTTTGATCAAACGGTTGGTGGACATTCAAGATCAGATAGTTTAAAGGCTACACAGGTAAGGGGCAATGAATATGACACTGTTGGAGTGGTATGCTGGGGAAAAAAGTGGGAATGCTAATGCTTATGAGTTTTTCAAGCCGAGGGGGCCTATGGTAGCTTGGGCATCAGTGGTTTGAAGGCCAAAACTCATGCCAAAGCACCGATTCTTTGTGTGGTTGCTTGCACATGGGAAGCTACGAATGAGGAACAAGTTACCATATGAGTCAAATAAGGTTTGTATTATATGTCGACTGCAAGATGAATCAAATGCGCACATCTTCTTTGACTACCCTATAACTTGGGTTATATGGGATAAGGTAAAGAGATGGATAGGCATCATATATGAGATCCAAATAATTGAAGAGTTATTCTAGATTTTCTACCAGTATTACAAAAGCAGAAGTCGCATCATACAAGCAAAGTACCTTGCCGTTTCGAGCATGATTTATGTGTTGTGGGAAGCTCATAATATATATCATTTTGAGGGTCTTGTTCTTGATGTTGATAGGATACTCCGTAAGGTAGAGATACATGTATATCAACTTGTGGACTTCTAATAATTGTAGCTCATGATTGCATGCTCTTAATGGTAAACTCTTATTGGTACTTTCTTGAGACATTTATAAAATATTTATCTTTTCCAAAAAAAATAATATAGTAGTTGTGTATAGGTACCTAGATTAGGGGAATGCCATTTATCTTTAGGATTAATTGATCAAACTTGACAAAGAAATCATTTCAGACATTGAATATGCTTTAGAAGAGGATGTGTCAATTCTTTTCTTTTCTTTTCTTTAGAGTATTTATGTGATTTATAGCCATGGAGGATATTGAAGTTCTTCGGGTTGAAATCAAATGCCGACATAAAGCTGATTGAATTAGGCTAGAGGACACTTAATTCTTTTAATTGGATCAGGTGAATTTAAAAGGATAAATTTAGCTAAAAAATATTGAATTATATATATTTTGATAATCCAATTTCCAACTATTCAAGTCAATTAATCGAGTTAAACCCTAAGATTAAAAAAAATAAAAAAATGTTGTTTGGACTTTTGTCATATATCAAAATCTGAGTTTGATTATTAGTGCAGATTGCACCAATACATTCATACTATATATCGGATGTTTGTTCGGACCTTCAAGTATCCCCTTATATCATGAGTCATGATTTGTCTTTCCAAACAGGGCAAGGGGGGCTATGGACTTCGGGACCTCCATACATGGAATAATGTTCTACTAAGTAAGACGCTATGGAATATTCAATCCAAGACAGATTTGTTATAAGTAGGATGGATTCATCAACACTGCATTAAGGGAGTTAACCTTTGGCAATGGAAGGTCAAGGCCTCAGACTCCCCTTTGATCAAACGGTTGGTGGACATTCAAGATTAGATAGTTTAAAGGGTACACGGGCAAGGGGCAATGAATATGGCACTGCTGGAGTGGTTTACTGGGGAAAAAGTGGGACTGCCAATGTTTATGAGTTTTTCAAGCCGAGGGGCCTATGGCAGGTTGGGCATCAGTGGTTTGAAGGCCAAAACTCATGCCAAAGCACCGATTCTTTGTGTGGCAACTTGCACATGGGAAGCTATGGATGACAGACAGGTTACCATGTGAGCCAAATAACACGCACCATGTTCATGGCTGTTTGACTGGTGATCCATGTCTATTCAAGAGAATTGACTAAATTGAGCACCATGAAATCGATGAAGATTGTTGTTTCTTAACTAGAAAGAGTAGAACTATGTGAATGAATCAAAACAACTGGTAGAGATGAATGATTCAGTAGAAATTCTGAGAAAGCTAGCGATGCTTTTTGTGAGGTTGAGTTAGTCCTTCCTTTGATTCTAGGAGTCGATATTTTCCTACTATGTACTTAATAACTGTGTATTTACATTTACTAGATCGGTACTAGAGGATCTTAAAGAGGATCTAGTTCTTTTTTTTTCTGGTCAAAGTTGTGAGAAATCAGATGAGATTAATGAGTTGGGGATGAGGAAAACAAGGAGGAAGGCTTCTAAGTTGATGGGCTAGTGGGCTGATTAGTCATTGTCATATGGACCATACTATGTCTATTAGGCCTTGAGGACAGATGGTTATAATGAATACTATTTGTGAATAAGATTGGTGCATGATTTGACAAAAGTTTATTTATATTTATTTAATATACATAAAAATCAATTAAATAAATCAAATCTAAGTCAAGTTTGAATAAAATTCAAGTTCTGGTGCAAGAAAAATCTAAACTTTAAAGGGATAAACTTTTGACTCGAATTTAAAATCAGACTCTGTCGACGACCACGTATGCGGAATTCTAGAATCTATATTTGTTACTAGTAAATCTATAACCACTAAATTTTGAGTTCAAATTCTATCATTTAGGTCTCAACTGATATTCTGAAGATTTTATTACTATTTTTAGTAATTTTTATTTTATGGTATTTAGGGGTCCTAGTTTTTCTATATCAACATTTAATTTCAATTTCTTCTAAAAGATGTTATTTTCTGAATTTTTTTAGTTTTCAATAAGATAGATTTATTTTCTTTCTTAGTTATAAGATCTAGATTCTATATAAATATGAGAAGTAATCTCTTTTTTATTAACAAAGTTTATTTTTTTTAATAAATTTAATAAGTTTTTCTTATTTTTTTTGGTGTTCTCTTTCAATCTCTCATCTCGTTAGGCTTGATTTCTCTTTCAATCTCTCATCAGATAAATCACTATCTTATCCAATATCAAATTTATAAAAAACGTGTACTGAGAGAAGCCCCAAGTTAAGTTCAACCTAAGAGTTGGAGCTATATCGGCACCCTCCCTTCTATCGACTAAAGGGAGGGAGGCTGAATGGGAAATGCTTCTAGAAGTAGTGTGGTGGATTAGTTGAGTATAGCTTTCATACATGAACATCTCAACTAATGGAAGATGTTCTTCTTAAGGAAGGAGTCAATCCATGCACTGTTTGTTGCATGTGAAAAGAAGAAGACAAATGTTGAAGTGGCCCTTTCACTGCTATTTGGCTTTCGTTAGGCTGAGACAAAGATAGAAGGCATGATTGTCCAACCAAAGTCAATGCTGATTCATTAAACAAACACATGAGCTAGGTCAGCAGAAAACACACAAGCATAAATTGTGAAAAAAAATTCAACCCTAACTTAAATTTTACTTTCAATGCTTATGTTAAAAAATATTTATTCTTATTTCCTAACTCAGTATAATAGACGTCAATTTATCTAATTATCCTTTATTTTCTTATAGGTACAAAAAGTTAAAAAGGAGGTATAATTCTTTCTAAATTCAGTACATTTAAACTAGAATCTAGTTTATTTTTTATTAAATTGAGCACAATTCTTTTTCCACTCAACCAATCGATTGGGAGTCATACCGACCCAATCGATTCAGCCTAAGACAATCAATTGGTCAGGCTAAAAAAAAGTCATGCTTAATTTGATAAAAAATATACTACATTCTAATTTAAATATTTTATAAAAAAATTAGATAAATCAGTATATATTAGAGAGTTGAAGTAAATAAAAGTTTACATACAGAGAATGAGAATAAACTTTTTGTAATATAGGGACTGAGGAGGAAAAATAGTATGTTATTAGGGAGTTTTGAGTAATATTTTCAAAAATAATTGAAAATAAGACCAGCTAAGTGAGCTAGAGCCACCAACCAAGCTACAAAAGCTAAAAGGGCTAAGCGAGCTAGATGAACATAATCAATAACTCAAATAAACCAAGTTGACTGATCAAGACAAGCAAGTTGGTTTGGCTAATCATGCATGCTAAAAGGGTTAATCAAGCCAAATAGGCCAAGTGGATGTATCCCATTAACTTATATCCAATCTCGTAATCAAGTTCACACCCTAAATAGCTTTGTCTAATCGAAATAAACTCATACTAAACCATTGAAACATGCACATAATTGTCTTCATCATTCAAGTGTATATAACCTAATTAATTTTGTCGATCTCATTGGCTACGAAGGCTCGTTTCTGCATCATTAATTCTCATGAGACATTCATAGTTGAGTATAGCATCCTTTTAATTCCATGAAGTTATGCCATCAATAATTGCAAACTTTTGGACTAGTGGCCGATGTTCCTCTTGGCAAAGGTTGAAGGGGAGTCAAAGTTGTTAATGTGTCCCACTGAAGGTGCCTCACTGCACTGCATGCATGTTCTTTGACCTTTACTGGTCTTCCTTTATCCCTACACAAAGCTGGAAGGCACAGGAGTTCCACTAAAGTCACACTGACCACTACGCAAAAGATACGGCATCAACAACAAATAATAATAATACAGAAAATGTGGATCACTTAACAAAGCTGGAAGGACTCTCGTAGTCTCGTGGATATTATTATGGCTACGGATCAGTGTCATATCAAATGTCGGATTACTGGAGGGGTTTCTTGGTTAAGTTCATGTATAGATTTCATGCTATAGTCACTCGAAGATTATTACGAGAGGGACTTACTCAGGCGAGAACATAAAGGAATCGTGGTGATGTTGTTCATGGGGAACTTCAACACAATGCTATCTATGAAAAAGAAGGGAGTAACAAATCATGAAATGAGATATCTGTTAAATATAAATAAATGGAAAAGTATAATCGGAGGTGGGTGAATATGTTTTAAAGAAACTGTGACTCATAGGTCTCAGTCAGCTTGCCCTGTTGGTCTTTTCGTCCTACCAACAAACTTCTCTACTCATCCAACCTGCCGCTACGCCCGGCCTATCTCCCTGATTGGCCTGTCTGCTTCGACCGGTCTGCTGCCTGGCCTGTCTACTACCCGACCGATCTCTCTGACAGCCCGACCTATTTGCCCGACTGGCCTGTCTGCTTTGCTCGGTCTGTCTGCTCAACCCGACCGACCTCTCTGACAGCCCGGCCTATTTGTTTCGCTCGGTCTGTCTGCTCGACCCGGTCGGTCTATCGCTCGGTCAGTCTGCTCGACCGCTCAACCCGCTCTGTCAACACCGTGCAGACTACTTTCATCACTTGGTAGAAACCAGCCATTGCTGGCAATCATGTGATATGGTGCATGCGGCTACAGCATGTCATACCTGAACATATCCTCCTCGATATATCGGTGCCAGAAAGATAAACACATATATAATAATAAAATAAACAACATGAATCCAATATCACATATCCAATATGTCTAACATTTAATGCAGTATACAGAAGCACTACATATCATCACCTCTAAGAGCATAAGTACACATAACAATAAATAAGAACATGTAAGTCTAAGGTATAGCAACTATCAGTATAAGCATGTAACAAGTATCAAATAAGCTAAATCTGGGAAGTGCTAAATCTACCAGACTAATGTATAGCAGATAATAGTAGAAGCATGTATTAGGTATCAAATAAGTTAAACCAGGGAAATAATAAATCTACCAACCACTAGTAATTATATGTATACTACACATATCAAAAGACACTATCAAGAGATAAGTCAAAGGGTACCGCCTCAAATATATGGTCCAATCAAGCAATCCAAGGTCGAGACGCCCGTCTCGAATCAGAGTCCTTTGTCAAACAAACAATATATATACTTTATTTAGCTAAATCCAAATGAATAGCTAAATAAAATCCCTAAAACTAAATTAAGGCAAAACCCTAATTACATCAATCTTCCTAATTAAATCTAACGGTTAATTAGGATTAGTTACCTAATCCCTAATCACCCATTAGATTAGAAATCCAACGGTTGACTAGGGTTAATTACCTTAACCCTAATCTTCCCATTAGATTAATTCAAAAATAAATAATTCTACATGTAAACCTAATTCATCCTTGACCAATTTACACACAAACAACAATTCTTACACTTTACCTCAAATTCAAACCTCTGCTCTTGATCCCAAGCCACTAGTGCTGCTGGAAGGAGTGCTGCCGGAACCCAGACAACCCTACAGAACAGAACAAAGTAGAACCTCACAACCTACAGAACCTCTCTGCTGGGTTCACCTCACGATCACAGAGCCTCACCTCACTTGTAGAATCATTAGGATCAAATAGTAGATCAAACATTGAAAATCACAGATCAACAACACCCTAATCTTACCTCAATAGGGACCTTAGTCAGCAGCAAGGAAGAAGAGTAAGAACTAACAGCAAGGAATCGATCCTTGCCTCCAGGATCACAGCTAGGGCATTGACGGTATCTCCGACCCTGGATGGCGACCATCGAGTATAACCGGCATCCATGAAACCGAGAAGAAGAAGGGAAGAGGGATCAGGAGATCACTAGTCAAACAATAACCTATTTCCAACCAAGTTTACCTCCAAGATCAGCGACAACCCTAATTTCTCTCCGACGGAACCGATTAGGGCGGAGATGGCCGACCTTCACTGCCGCTTCCGAGGTTGATGGCAAGAAGGGAAACTTAAGAAGAGAAAGGCGCAGATCGGCTGGGAACAACGCACATCCAACCCCCTCCGTGTCCTAGCCTCCAAGCCTTCGTCGATCGGGCACAGGAAACACCGGAGAAGCAATCACTAGACCAAAGGTAGACTGGACTCCGCCGGCTTCGTCGAGCTCCGACGACGTGGTCTTCCGGTGATGTGAAGTGGACGACCCCAGATGGAGATTTCCGTCAGCGTCGGTTTGTCCGCGAGAGAGAGGCAGAGAGAACATAGAAGAAGAGGGAGGTCGGAGAAGGAGAGAATCGGGAGATTGGGGAAGGCTCGGTGATTTGGGTCGGGGAAATAAGAAAAAGAAAAGGAAAAGGAAAAGGAATTTATAATTAAAATTTTTCCTCATTTAAACGGGTATCCCAAACAGGTTTAATCCGTATCCACCGATCCATCCTCTCAAAACCCTCCGTACAAGCTCCGAAAAATTTCTAAAAAATTTATAAAAATTTCAAAAAATGTCTATAAGGCCATTTCTCAAATAACCCTATTTATTTAAAATTTTTGATATCTCACACTGATCACTTGGGTGATTTTCTAGCTATCCAGAGTTGAGCTCACCCAAACCCAACTTTAGCTTTCTCTCCTCAAGCAGTTTTCTACTCCGGCTTCTCATCCCTTAAAAGTGTCGTCGCGTCCTTCTCGCTCCATCAGTGTACTCTTTCTCAGTTTTTAGTTTCTAGGATGCACCAAGCTCGCTGACTTGACTCCCGTACAATCTTTCTTATCTGTCGAGTCTTCCACTCGACTACTTATGTTTCTAAGCCCCTGCACATTTAGACACAAGACATCAAATCCACTTAGCTTAACTTGACTTAGTTGACTACATCAAAACCAACACGAGATATTACAATCTCTCCCTTTTTGATGTGATCAACCTAAGTTAAGTTTGAGTTTGAACCAAGACAGTAAAGAGAAATAACTATACAAAATTAAATGCAATAAATAAATAGTAATTAATAAATATGCAAAATTTAAATGCAGTGCAAATAAATTGATAAGTTGAATCCTCTCGTAGACTTAATCTATTTATTCTTCCTCTTTGATCACAGTAAAAATATGAGTAAAAATCTAACAAAAAATTTTACGGGTTACACAAATAGTGACTAACACTTAGAAAAATTGTACGAATTATTTTTTGAAAATATAATTTTTCACTATTTAAAAACTAGTTTTTAGAAGAAATAATTTTATTTTTTTTATTTTTTGAAAAATTAAGATTTTTTTTTTCATTACTAAACATAATTATCCAATGTTGAGATAAAGTTTTCACAAGAAAATAACATTAATATTAGATATAATTAATTATTTTACCTAGAAAGATGTATTTGCAAAGGAAAATAAATAAAAAATAGATTTTAAGCTCTAAAAATCTTGTAATTTTTTTGAATATATAAAACAAAAAAATATATATGTAGAAAAATTAAAATTTCAAAGATTTATTTTTTGATAATTTTTAATGTAAAAAATTAATATTTTGACAAAAAAAAATTATAAAAAATTAATTAACAGTTATAAAATTTTAAAAATATTTATTTTAATAAAGAATTTGATGTATTACCACTGAAAAAATTTTGAACAAAAAATAATAAGAGTAAGTTTGTATAAAAAAAATATTTTTCTAAGTAATTTCAATCTAGTAAATCAAATAAATTTAAAATGAATTTAAATAAGACATGATTTTAGAACCCAATATAGGTTCTTACATACTGGATTTATAAGATATTTTCTAGGGATAATTTTTTATGAAACTTTTATAATTTAACCCTTATGATATCTAAAATACCAATTCAGCCTACCATAATTTCTCAAATTTAAATTTTGAAATGAACTTAAATTTAAGCATGCATCATTCTTTTTCAATAACTCTAATTATGTTTTTAATTTTTAATTTTTAATTTGTCAAAATCTTTTAATCAACAAGATTTTGTTAAACTTATTTTTAATTCTAATTTTTCCTTTTTTAATTTTTATTTTCAGTTTTTAATTGATAAGAATTTTTAGAAAGTATTTTAACAAATTTGAATAATTTATCAGGAGGTAAAGATCATACATTACTTATCTTGTCGAACTAGTTATTCGTTGCTACCCTTTCATTGCAGCTTTCCTCTAAAGTAGCTCTCCCTTCATCAATGCTCTCGATGCACATTTTGAATGAGCTTGCTTCATCTTTTTCTTGGTAACTTGCCATCAGTGCAAGTCTGCCGTAGGCTTCAATCTTCCCCTCTAATGACGATGATTCGTCCCAAGTCACCTTTAGATTTTTATGCTTTATCCGAATTGGTCTTTTTTTCTTATCCTTGCCCTTCAGTTTTGGACAGTTGTCCTTAATGTTCCCTTCTTCTTGGTAGTTGTAGCACCGCACCTTTCATTTGCTTCGTGAAAGTTTCTTAGCGTGCGACTTGTTAAACTTGTTAGACTTAAGGAATTTACCAAAGTTTCTTACCATAAACGCGACTTCATTTTTATCAAGTGATGTGTCTGAATCTAGTTCACTTTTTTTGGTTAGTTTTCAGTACTAGGTTTTGAGGTGCCTTTTCTTCTTTGTTCTTTAAGCCTGCATATCTCAACTCGTGAAGTTCAAAAGTAGAAAATAGATTTTCTAATGTACTCACCTTGAGGTCCTTAGAGATGTAAAATGAGTCGACTATGAATGTCCACTCGGGTGTTCTCAGAAATGTATTTAAAGCATACCTTAATGAATCCTAGTTTGTTACCATTTCACCAAGATTTTTGAGTCCAGTGATCAACTCCTTGATCCTTGAGTGTAGGTGAGCGACTGTTTCACTTTCTTCTATTCCGAGGTTGCTGATTTTGTTCCAGAGCAGGTGTCATCTTCCAAGTTTCACCTCTGAGATCCCTTCATGCAGCTCTAGGAAATTTTCCTATAGCTCTTTGGCTGACTTATAGGTTTCAATCTAGTTGACTTCTTGTGGTGGTAAAATGCTAACCAGATAGAATTCTACCTTACCGTTTGCTACGAAGTCAGCTTGCTCTTTCTTTGTCCATAGATATTCTTCTTTATCGACTTCTTGTTGCTCTTTAGGTGCTAAAAAAATCATATTTCATAATTAATAATGAATCAAAATATGTTTTGAAGAATACTTCCATCATCTTTTTCCATGTCGCAAACTCCCCCTCGAATTTAGGCGGGTAGATGCTAGTCTGGCAATTTCTTGTGTGTTTCGGTTGACGGTTAGTCCTTTTGAGGCGTTTTCACTCTAATACCACTTGTTGGTTCCAGTGTAGCTGGCAAGAGGTGAGTGAATGACCTAAAATGACAAAAATACTGTTTCTCAAAGCTTTCAACTTTATATAAGACAAACACTTTAACAAACAAAACTAAATAGCATAAAAGAGAGTACAAGATAGAAAGGTTTTACTTGATTTGCAACCAAGGAGGTTGTTAATCCAAGACAAATGAAGCTCAACTAGTAGACTCCTTCTTCGATACAAGTTGGAGGCAGAGAAGCCTTGTACAGGATGTTGACAACACAAAACTTGAAAATAGAATAGAAAATCAAAGTATGGAAAGTGTTATTTTAAATGTCGAGCACCAGACCTCTTTTTATAGGTTCACTGGTCGAAGTGACCATTTGATGATATGACATGATCTGGATGCCCAGACTCGATCCTGGCACCGCAGCTGGTCACTTCGATTTGCTTCGCAATGGTAAAGAGATAAGCATTTATCCACTCCCGGATGCCTAGACTAGCTCCGGGCACCCAGACTGCTGCTGATATGGACTAGCGATGATCCATAGCAACGGGCGCCTCTTCGGCACCAAACTGGTATGGGAGCTTGGACCAGGTCTAGGTGCTCAGATAAGTTAACTCAGGTTGACTTTGTCTGATCCTCCGCTCTGGTCACTTGAGTGATTTTCCTGCCATCCAGAGTTGAGTTCACTCGAATCCAACTTTGACCTTCTCTCCTTGAGGAGTCTTTGGCTCCGGCTTCTTATCCCTCGGAAGCACCACGTACATTCTTCTTGCTCAACTGGTGTACTCTTTCACAACTTCTGGTTCTCAGATGCATCGAACTTGTTGACTCGATTCCCATGTAATCCTTCTCGTCCGTCGTATCTTCTACTCGACTTCTTGTGTTCCTAAGTCCCTGGACACTCGGACACAAGAGACGCAGAGCCTAACTTAACTTGATTGATCACTTCAAAACTAATACGAGTACTTACAGATAAAAGTATTAGAAGGTCATGGGACTAAATCCCAAGTATGGTTCGTAGTCAATGCTTCTATTTCCTTATCCATGTCCTTTTCGAGCATGCTTGTTCCATTGCCTATTTATAGGTTGAAGGGATCACAATAGAATTTAGATTTGTAAAAAGCGTTAAATAATTAGGTGGCTTACCAAAATTGAGATAAGTGGATATCTTCAAAGGAGGCAAGATTAGTGGTGACGCATCACTTGAAACATCAGTGGGAGAACCTTCAAGTGCATGATCAGGAAGTGGCATAACAGGCATGATGGAAACATCATTAGACAAACTAGAATTTGAAGGATCCAAAAAGTTATATAACATAGAAATGGAAGAATGTGGAGTTGATGCGTATAAGGAGGTAAGATAAAAATAAAAATTTTCAAAAAAAAAAAAAAAGACATTACGAGATACCCGAATGTGATGATGTTGAGGATCATAATAAATATAAGCTTTTTGTTTATCACTATAACCGATCAAAACACATTTAGTAGCCTTCGCATATAGTTTTTGTTGTTCATGGGGTGGGAGCAACACAAAGCGGGTATAACCAAAAACACAATGATGCTTGTAATTTGGTGATATATGAAAAAAGAATAGAGAATGGAGATTAATTACCAAGTATAGGAGTAGATTGCCTATTAATAAGATGAACATCTGTTTGAATCGCTTCTACCCGAAATTAATATGGAATAGAAAACTCAAGCAAAAGAGTTCGAACAATTTCAACAACATGGTGGCTTTTCTATTCTGCTATCCCATTTTATTTGGGAGTTCTAGGACATGATTGTTGAGTTAAAATACCTTTTTGCTAAAGAAGTGAATAAGTTTTGAGGCATAAACTCTTTATCTGGATTTGACCAAAATAATTTGATTATTTTTCCAAATTGTGTTTCCATCATAGTCACAAAATTTTGGACAATATATGCTAGTTTAGATTTAGCACGCAAGAAATACACCCAAGTAAAATGATCAATAAGTAGAATAAAATGTTGGGTTCAATCAAAGACTTATATTGGAAATATTTGATATAGATTATGGGATTAAAATGATGTATGATATCTTCATTGGTATGAGGCTTTTTAGGGAGAGCCCAAGAATCATGTCATTGTGGAGATATCTAAATTCTTTTTTCCATTCAACAAATAGTATTAGAGCCATGATCCAAACTAGATGCCTTGTGGGGCGGCCTTGAATGAAGTTGAGGGTGGGCACGAAGCAGGTCAGGGTGACCGGATGCTCGCAGAGAGACACGGAGTAGGTCAAAAGTGACCGGAAGTGGATACTTGCTAGGAGGCCTGGATCGGGTCAAGATGACCGAATGTTTATGGGAAAGGCCTCGAAGCAGGTCAGAGTGACAGGATACTCGCGGGGAGGCCCAGAGTAGGTCAGGATGGCTTGATGCTTATGGGGAGGCCTAGAGCAGGTCAGGGTGACCGGTACTTGTAGGAGACGAGCATGTCAGGGGTGACCGAATGCTCGCAGGGAGGTTTGAAGCAGGTCAAGGTGATAAAATGTTTGTGGGGAGGCCCGAAGTAGGTCAATGTGACTGAGTGCGGATGCTTGCAGGGAGGCCCAGAGCAGGTCAGGGTGATCAGATACTCGCAGAAAGGTCCGGACCATGAGAGTAATTGTGGTCCTTCGTTTGAGGGGAAGATTGTTGGGGTTCAATCAAAGTCCCACATTGAAAATATTTGGTATAGATCATGAGGTTAAAAAAATGTAGGATATCTCCATTGACATGAAGCCTTTTGGGGAGAGCTCAAGTGCAAAGCCATGAGGGCCTAGGCCCAAAATGGATAATATCATGCTATTGTGAAGATATCTAAATTCTTTTATATTCAACACAAAATATTTATATCCAAGTCTAGATAAAATAGGTGAAAGTCCCCACAAATCACAATGAATAAGATCAAAAGGTAATTTAGAAAATTTACCAAGAACACAAGTTTGACAATGTTTAAAGGCATTTTTCTTAACAATTAACCTATCTAGAAGAAGCATCGATTTGAACATAGATTCTAATCGACTAACACGTGGGGACCCGACCAACGATGCCAAAGATCCCAAGTATTTTACTCATGTGAGGTGGAAGATGATGAAGTGATCATAAAACAAAATGGAGGAATCTTTTTCTAATTGAGATCAAGATGAAACAAATTAAACACCCATGTTTATGCCCCTTTAAAATCATTTGCCCTATTTGAAGGTCCTACACATCACAACTATGAAAGAAAAATTGAACTAAACAATTGTGATCAATATGTTGTCCAACAGAAATCCAATTAGCTATCAATCGAGGAACATAAAATGTATTAGGGATGCAAATGGATTTTATAGAATTATTCGACAAAGAAACTATACCAACTCCTTGAATTGGTATTTTTTACCATTGGCAGTAGTGATAGATTGATTTAAGGGACAAGTTTTCAAATCAACAAATGCATGTTTTTTATTAGTCGTGTGGTTAAAAGTGGCTAAATTAAAAAACTGAGTAGACTTAATTCATGTACCTGATAACCCGACAATAGAAAAAACAGAGGAAAGAACACTTGGAAGAGTTGATTGTATTAAGTCTTGAATCATTTGTTGAACAACCTGCAGTGTGACTGACATTGTGGTTGCATTTTCTGATTTCTGATTACTGCTCATAGTAACAAAAATTGATGAATTTTGTTTATTTTTCAAAAGCCTACATTCCAAAATGATGTGGTCTGATTTCTTATAATAGTTGCACATATTCTGCTTCCGACAATGAGACTGTACATGTCCAAGTTCATTACAATGTCAGCATCAAATATTATCTTTGTTCCATGTGCTTTGCTTTAATTGATATTTTCATGAAGCAAGAAATGTAAAATACTGAAAATGGACGAATCACCATAGTAGAATTTTTAGAAATTTTCTGGGAATTTTTCAGAGACCGTATGGTGTAGGTTACGGGGATAAATATTGAGCCCCGAGAAAACCTGTTTAGGCTACCCCTTTAAACGAGGAAAAGTTTGATTTTTCTTTTTCTTTTTATTTTTTTTTCTTTTCTTCCCCGTCGAACCCGTGCTCGTGCCCTAACATCCTCGACGCCGTCTCCTCCTTTTTCCTAACCGGCGCTGCCCGCGACGGTTTCCTCTCCCTCGCGGATAAAAATCGATGGCCAAGGGAAGCCTTGCCTCTTCCTCTTGCCTCTGCCCGACTCTTCTCCTCTTCGTTTTCTTCCCGATTCTTCCTCCTCATCCATTCCGAGCCGCTCGCCGCCGACGTCTTCTCCTCGCCGGCACTCGAGCACCCCCCGACATCTACTGGTGCCGCATTTCCTCCCTTGTGCCCTAGCAGCGTGGTCTCGCTGCACCACACCGGTCGCCAACGCCGATCAAGCCGACAACCCCTCTGCCCGATCCTCATCTTCTTCACGCCACCGGTGCCCTACCTAGTTTGCTTCGGCGCCACCGGATCAAGTCGGAGCCACCACTGATCGCCGGAGTGAAAGGGCTATTCGGACTCCAAGGGTCAACGATCGAGTCTTCTTCTTCCCCTCTGGATTTTTCCCGACTCGGTGCACTAGCAGTGTCCTTTAAGGTAGGTATTTGACCCTAACCTTTGCTTTGAATATCTGATCTTTATGTGGTGTTGACCTCTTCTTGATCCGATCAGTGGGGAGGAATCCAGTGAAGAGGTTACGTTGATGTGGTGTTCTTGGTCCGGCTCACCTTCTTCCAGCATCAACAGGGGGCTGCGAATTGAGGTAAGGTATAGGGTTTTGATCTTGTTGTCGATGATTGATAGATACGTTAGTAATTAATGTTAACCTAGGTATATGTATTGAATTAGTGCTAAATTGGGTAAGTTGCTATGATTGATTATGCTTATTGCAAGTCTTAATTCGAATGGATTAGTTAGAATCAATTGAGGAGTTAGATGATCCAATTAAGGTTTATAATTGAATTTGGATTTATGTTAGCTTCTTGAGGATTTGATTTAGCTAATTAATTTATATGTAATTAGCTAAATCTGTATACCATGTATTACATGACTTTGATTCGAGACGGTGTCTCGATGAGGGATTTATTTTGGATACAATCCTCTTATTGGAGGTGGGTACCTTGACTTATCTTTTAGATTTGTCATTGGATGTGCATAGTAGTTTTTAACAAATAGTAATGCTTATGTTTTATATCTGCATCGATATGTCATTATCCATTACCTGTGCATGCTTTGATTGTTTCCTGTTTTACATTCATGTTTGTACCCTTTAGATTTCTTATGATCATAAAGGTAGTGACATACCATGCCATAGGATATATCGGACTTATTTTATACCATATCTGACCTATGTACCTAGATCTTCTGATTTGATTCATGTATATTTTTGGTACATATTTTTTGTTAGTTAGAGCCCTAGAGCCAATCATTTGATGATTGTATGGACTCATTGTATCATATTCTTGTATATTAAT
>JBBMJZ010000081.1:8504133-8516988 GCA_037833815.1 Zingiber zerumbet | reverse complement strand
AGTGGTTCAAACACTACAATTATTTTTAAATTTTATTATCATCTCTCATGCTTTGTTATATGGTAACACCTTATTAAAATCAATACTAGTGATGTGGTGATAAGGAGGGGTCCACCCTGCAGAGCGCCGTTACCACGATGGAGGTCAAAGTCATGACGGTCAACGCTCCTATATCATTTGCCAGTCAGGCGAGTGGGTCGCCTGACCGGGAGAAAGAAGACTCGATCCAACATCACCTTTGGCTCGGCAGCACACCGAGCATCCGACGCTCAGTGAACCAAGACACGATATGCAGAAGCAGGACTGAGCGGCTCCTCCGCTCGGCCTGGCAATAAGATTCAACATCGGCCGAGCAGACATTGGACTCCATGCCGAGTGACTATCCCGCTCGGTTCAGTAACAAGCACAACATGTAGATAGCGGAATTCTGGCCGAGCGGCTCTCCCACTCGATACAGTAATAGATACATTACGCTCTCCGGACGGACAATGGAGATCCGAGCCGAGTGGCTATTTCGCTCGGTCTAGATACAAATAGCACGCTATCTTATGCTATCCTTTTGAAAGTTAGTGTCGTTGACAGACAGCATGGTCAGACAGAAGATCGTACAGTGGAAGTTTCCACTATTATTTTAGAGATATACTCGGCTCGTTAAGGTACTATATCAGGAACACTTTACTGACACGTCTTTTCAAGGAAAGCTTTGAGAAGCATGTATGCCTTGGGAAGTGTGCACAGACTCTACAGGAACTCTATATAAAGGAGGTTCATGCTTCAGTGGAGGTATGCACAATAGTTGTTGCTACTGTTCACTTTGCTCCGCTTGCTTTCTACTTCATCGTCGATGACTGACTTGAGCGTCGAAGGGTCAACGCCGTGGATCCTTTCTCTGACTCAGCACTGACATAGTTATGGTTACAGGTCCAAGCAAATCCTACATGCGGTCAGCAGGAGCATCTTATCTAGCATCCGTCTCCTTCAACTTGTAAACAGGATCAGCTAGAATCAATGAATTAGTTGTTCATGGACTAATATTGCTCCTTGATCCTTAACCACATGTTACTTGTGTTTTTCTATTATTAGATCTTTCTTAGTGGCTTCCACTCCTTATGTTTATCTTAATTGGCCTTTTTAGTTGTGATTCATCTTAATTAATTTTGGAAAGTTGTCCTAAAATACTATAATGTGCCTACGGACTAGGGTCGTTACTTCATACAAGAGTATTGTTGTCAATAAATCTAGATTGATTCCCAAGGAATACCAGATATTTTGTTGGTTGTTTTAACTCTTCTTTGAATATGTTGTTATTGTTGGAAGAAGTCGGAATGATTTATTTCTCTTCTAGATAATAGACAGCCACCAATATCACTTTGCTCACATGCGACAACTGTATCGTTCTCTGTTTTTGACAACATCCATCTTCTTCGTTGTGTTCATAGTTTGAAATATGATATTGTACAAAGGCAGTTGATTAGATTCATAGTTTGAAATATGATATTGTACAAAGGTAGTCCGATCCATTGTACATAGTTTTATCCTACTTTTTTATAAGAGGTTATTTCTAGGATTCGAACCTGTGACCTTTTAATCATAAAATAATAATTCTATAATTACGCCAAGGCTTCCTTTAAATATGATATTGTACCAAACTCGATAATATTGGGCACTGGAATAATACCTCCTGTCGTTGACGGATAAAAATCTAATTAATATATGAAACTATCCAGCACCCGGCGATTGAATTCCATATATGGAATTTTTTATTTAAATGAGATTTTTTACATTTCACTATAATCACGATGGAAGTGTAAATTTTAAATTTTAAAAAAGAAGAATATGTTTAACGTGTGAAAAAGACAATTTTGTGCATGTTAATAATTTGAATCTGAAAGTAATCAATTGCATAGGACCAAGTGATAAATTATAATAAAAATGTAAATTTAAGGGTCGAAAACTTTTAAATTTGATAGATGATATTTATTGTTCTAAAATATAAAATCGTGCATTTCTTTTTCGATTAATTTTGCACTTTATTCACGTATTCTGAAGTTCCTAGCCTTCAAGACAGATTAATCATTGGCAAGTGATAAATTGTAATAAAAATGTAGATATCATTGGCAATGATGAATTGTAATAAAGATGTAAATTTAACAGCCATCGACTTTTAAATTTGATAGATGATATTATTGTTATTTGAGTTCTTTTAAAAACATAAAATCATGCATTTCATTTTCATATCCTGAAGTTCTTAGCCTTCAAGTAAGATTAATCGTTGACAAGTGATAAATTGTAATAAAATGTAAATTTAAGAGCAATCAACTTTTGAATTTGAATGATGATATTATTTTTATTTTTTAATATATATATATATATATAATCATGTATTTCTTTCTCATATCTATCTCGTATCCTAAAATTTTGGATTAATCATCCAAAAAGTTGCGTAGTGTTTTCATGATATTTTATCAAAGGCATACATTTAATATAGTTTATGCAATTTATTTGCTCTAACTTTAATATAAACTAAGGGTGCAATCAAATTGAACCTAAGAATATAAAAATATTAATATATATGACATTCAATGTTTGAAATTTTAAATAATTTTAATTCGATTCAAAATAAAATTTGAACTTCAATTAGATTTGCATTGTTCGAATTTTGATTTGATCAAAATCAAACTGTATTTGAAATAATTTAAATTCAAATTTGATTTGAATTATTTGGATCTTAATTTGAACATAAAAAGGCAACCTATTATACAAAATTCTCATTAATGCGAGGCCCCGAGAAAGAGTCAAATCATATTAGATTTATTATATGTAGTCTTTTCTTACATTTTATAATAGGTTGTTTCAGTGACTTGAACATGTAACCTCAAGGTACATCAACTTCATCATTGCGCTAAAGCTTCCTTCTAAATTTGAGCATATTTAAATTAAAATTATATAAAAAGTAAAATAAAATTTAATGCAAGTTAGCGAACAATCAAACAAAATATTATAGGTTTGAATTTAACTTGAAAAAATTATCGATCATGTTCAAATTTGACTTGAATCTGTTAATTTTAAATATAAATTAAATATTTTTCAAACTGATTTGAAAAGCTCACAAGCAAGCTTAATTCATTAGGACCCCTACCATAAACCAGGTGCATTTGCCAAAATTAACATCTGGATTGCAACAAAAGATGATAACTCTTACCCTAGGAGCCTCTCCAAGATTGTCCCACACAATCTAGAAGGAAGGTAATTCACGGAGAGCTTCGCCTAGCATAGCAGTCCTTTGTATAAGGTCAAGTGACCAACAGGGCATTGCGTGCACATTGGGGATCAACCCCGTCACCTATTACAGTAACACCATATGCAGATACCAACTGTGTAAAGCCGTAGGGGTAAAATTTACATCTTGATGAACCTTTTTTTTATGAGAAGTAAATATGTATCATTAAAAAATGGTACAACATAACATGTGGCCCAAGATAACTATTCGCTTCTGATGAAGTATCAAATCTGAGTAACTATCTAAGATGTGAAATCACATACATGTATTCACACCTTCATGGGTATACCATCCTCACAAAATACTATCCATTGTCTCACCCTGATCATAAATACCGTCCCTAACCAATCGACTGTCATATCTACATCATTCGACCGTAGGCAAGCCACACCCTGGCGCTGCCAATATCCAAAGATGTATAGATCCAATATCAACCACATCACTAGCAGTCTGACGTGTCAGAATCATCCAATATCTGGTATCTGGTCCTGTTGATATCCATCCAAATGCACTGCATACCCAAAGCCTCTAAACAACTCCTGGAGCATCTAAACCTGCCAAACTGAACTCTGTAGATGAAAATGTCAACCTCTGAGGAACAAAGCATCATGCCGAAAATGATACTGATCCCGTCAACAGGCATCATGAGGAGTATCTAGTGTCGACACTCTATCATCATTGTCAAGTCTCCATCTCTCACTGAATCCTCCACCATACAACAACCCAGTCTCACAATCCATCCAATCCTGCTGTAGTCACCAACCAACCAAATGTTCAATGTTCACTTTTAGCAAGTGACCAATTATTAACAGATTTTGCATGTTTTTATCGCTAGTCGTTTACTACGGACTAGATAGATCTTATGATGGGTCTATTTATCCTAATAGACTTTTTGGCAAAACCTCAATCATAAATAGATTTGACTTGTCTTTACTATAATCATTTGCTATAAACTAGATAGATCATTTGTGATGTATCCATTCACCTTCTCTAACTATCCCCTCCACCACACAATCCAGATACATACTCACCCTCCATCCAACCTCACCATCCAACAACAGGAGTCCTCCCCTACAAGACCCAAGCAACAACTCCCTCTCCTAATATGTAGCCTTCCCCATACAGTATGTGCCCTCAGACTACAGCTCACAAAAAGCCTCCAACAAGTGATCTCCCCTAGGTGCTAGCCAGCACCATCCATCAAGTAGGCTCCCCACCAAGATACTGCTCCAGGTGGCGCCAAAGAGGACACTCCGAAACTCCAGCTGCTGCTACCAACTAAAGAAGATACTCCAAAAGAACCACCTGAAGAAGAGACACCAAACACAAGCTGCTACTACCACAGGGCACGCCGAAACACTAAAACTCCAGCTCCATGATGCAAATGAGAAGGCCATACCTACCCAAAAAGAAGAGGCTACAAAAGTCACCGATTTTTTATTTTTTTATTTTTGAACTGTACATAAATTATACCCCTCCCAAACCAACTGTATAATGGACACAATGTATATCCATCCCAAATCAAAATGTATACCCTACACAGATATGCTCAACCCTCACACGGCCACCCAAAATGTGCCCACTACACTAACATGTACCTACACCACAAACCCAAAATGTATCAACCCCACTCCCAAAATGGATCTACACCACAACAAACCCACAACCCAAAATGTACCCCTAGCACTCAAGGTGTACTCTCTCCCCTTATGATGTACCTCTCGCATGATGTACCCCTCCATCCAAACTACACCCTCACAATCCGAGACCGACTCTCACTAGCCCGCAAGACTAGAGGTGCATACCTATCTAAAGCAGTGCAACATCAGAGTATACATCAAGGGCTCTCTAGACATGCACCTGAACCTTCCGGAATAACAACTCTATATCGTCTCCCACCCTCAAACATCCCATGATTTCAAGCCTGCCATACATGATAAACCATAGCAACCATGGCTAGATGTCGCGCCTATATCAGCCTACTCATGCTTCAATACTGCCCGATGAAAACTCGAAATATCCTCCGATAAGTGCTCATATTTGAAGTCATATGCAGCCAGCTTCGTATGTAGTCCCATAACTGGTGCACCACCAAACATCTAAAAAAGATATGCTCAAGTCTCAAGTTCCATCGGCAAAAGGTACAAACTTGTTCATCATCCTCTAGGTACTTCAACTGATCCTTAGTAGATAACCTACAGTGGACTAGTAACCATAGGGTGAACGAATGAATAGGATGCACATACTTTTATACCGCCCCTGCCCAAGGTTCGCAGACTCTAGAATCATGAAAGAAGTCATACGCCAAACTTATCCCTCTATGGTGCTAACCATGCTAAGTGAACCATTCGACTAACTTCTACTCTGCTAGCTCTGCAAATCCGATGTCACCATCTGATCTCTAATCTGAAGTAAATTTTTGATGAGTGGAGAATCAGTATGCTTCACTTGCCAAAGCTAGATGTCTGCCCGCTGCATGTATGTGTGAATATGTGATGTAACCATCTAATCCACAACGCATCCTGCTTGTCCTGAATTATCCACAATACTTAGGCTAAAACAACATTATTCCAAGCCTTGAGATCCCTGAGGCCCAAACCACCTTCCTCCTTTGGCTTACACAACTCCAACCAAGGGTGCTCGGTAATCCATAAGAAGCTACAGCAAAGGCTATAGATTTGGTCAATGACCCCAGCAGGCAATGACAATGTAAACATCCAATAACATTCAACCCATTGCAGCACAGACTTGATAAACTGAGCTTTTCCTGCATTAGTCCATGTGTGCTTCGGCCAAGCATTCATCTTTTTCGCCAAGGCATCAATCAGTGAGGAATAATCCGCTATTTACATCTCAATGAACCTAACTAGGTGGAGAGTGACATAGTTGCGAAGCAACAACAAAGTTGGGTGAAGAAAACACCCTGAGGAACTAAGCCCTAGTTTCTCTTATCCATTTATAATGATAATAACAAATAAACTTGGCATGGAAGAATCCAATTTACATAAATTGATGACATCCAATTCATCAAACATCAAACAAATCAAGATTATTTCCTTCAAAATTTGTTAATATACATAAATAATGCATTATCAATTTTTTACAATGAATTCCCCAAGTGAGAAGTTGCCCGTTACTTGAATGGGATAGTTTCGAATATGAATCAAATATTTTTCAAGCCGACTCAAAAAGCTCACAAACATGCTCGAATCATTTGCACCCATACTATAAACCATGTGCATCAAGTGAAATTTACATCTCGATGAAGCCAACTTAGGTGGAGAGAGACATGGTTGCAAAGCGACAACATCTTTGGGTGAAGAAAACACCATAAGGAACTAAGCCCTAGTTTCTTTTATACATTTATAACAATATTAACAAACAAACTTGAAATGAAAGAACCCATTCTACATAAATTTATGACATCCAACTCATCAAACATGAAACAAATCAACATTATTTCCTTCAAAATTTGTTAATATACATAAATCATGTATTATCATTGCCTGTGGTCTGAGGAATGAATTCTTCAAAGGAAAAAAAAAAGGTCGCCTTGAAGCCAGAAAGCAAAGGGACAGTTTTTTTTTTTTAAAGAATATGAATGAGGCGAATTTAGTCAAATTCAATAAATCCAATGAAGAAGATAGGTTAGGAGCAAGAATACTGTCAAACTTTGCAGCTGCAATCTTCTGCCAGAAGAAATGTTATGAGCATCCACAGAATAAGTTGTCGCAGTCTTGCCTTCCTGGACTGTGATGCTTGAGGAACCTAAGATGAGTGCAGTTCATGAGTAAGTTTATACCTGAATGAAGTGGGATAACTCCAAAATTGAATCAGTTTACGGGATCTTATCCATTCTTCACTACGGGAAAGCAACTCATTCTTAAATTTGATGAAATGGAATAAGCTCCTAGATAACAATAAGAAACAAAGAAACTGGATGATAAAAAAAAGTGTTTGGTTGCTCCGAGGAGAAACGAAAGTAAATTATGCTTAAAAAAGTTGCTCTGCTTGTTGTCTGGTGTCAAGTGCTAACATGAAATGATACTTGTCGATACAATTGGCACAACACATGAGACATTATCTCAATGTTGAATAGTGTCAAGTTTCGGTAGTTTATCAAAATGATACATTTTAATCATTTCGCTTGACACGGTATGAAAGTTCAAGCCATGCTTCTCCTAACTGAGTGTCAATTCCAGCTGCTTCAAGTCTCATTGTCTTATTGTGTCTATTGGTTCTTTGGTCTTGTGGTTCTACCCTTGTCAATTTTTACCATTGCTAAATGTAATGATTGTCTCAATTAAAGCTACATGATAATAATGACGTGTAATTCTATTGCATAAACTTCTGAAATCTGGATATGTTAAACAAAAGGAAAAAGTAGGAAAACCAACAGGTCAGAGAGAACCTCAGGTAAAATCGTCTTCAGGCAACATATGTATCAGCAAATTATACTATTTAGCACATCAATCTTCACTCTAATATACCCAACTGTATCAATTTATGTTTCATTTTAATTTCTTTGATCATATTCATAACTAAACAGATTGCATTTAGATCAAGAATTCGATCATTTCAAAAGGTTCTACTTCGATGATTTAACTAAAATTAATTGGAATCTGATTCAGGTTTTTAGTCAGGAAGTGACTAGTACAATATGGTGATCAAAAAAGCATTCAAACTGTCAACAGTAGACCACTAAGAACCGACAACAAGCTTCAACCTTAAGCAAGAATGTTCAAAACAAGAATAGATTTTTAAGTGTGGCTTGGTATGACTAACTCATTGCGATGATACTTTTGCTCAATGACCAACTGTATGAACTACAGTATGAATAATCACAGGAGGTGAAATAAGCAGAAATATAAAAGACAAATGCATCAACGAGATAGAAAGATAGTATAAGTTGATAACAGTACTCCAGGTGCAAAAGGCTAAGCTAATGCCATATGTGGAGGTTCAATGTAAGGCCTTACTCTAGCATATGAACTAGTTTTCAGGTTGTAACTAGTAAACTCACACTTGTACAAAGCATCATCCTCACGAAAGCAACTCTGATATTATTAGTTTGGTGAATTAACCAATGTAAATAAAAACTAAATTCGACTAAAGTGTTTGCCGAGAACTGTACGTTTTTAGTTGTTCCCAAGCATTCACAATTTCCTGAATGGCTTTGCACGTAGGATATTCACTTCTAATATGGGCCTCTTCCATTTGCATATATGGCTGCATGCATTTCCATCTGTTCACTAAGTTACATAGAGATATGATACAAGCAGATATTTTTATGGAAAAGAGCAGGAGTGCAAAGAAATGAGAGGTCTAATCCTGCTGTTACTGTTGGTTTTTTTGAAGCAGATAAGTTCCATGATTGTTTTTAGTGCAGATAAATTACATCCATTGCCGAAAGTACATGCATGCCAAAAGTTACCTGATTCACCATCCATGTTATGCCTACAAGGCTACAAGTTCTAACATGTCTGCTGTTACATTGAGAGTTGCTAGGTCTGATTGGGAGAAGCTTTCCCACTCCACTCCCTCTCCCATCAAGCATCTAATTTAGCTGCTCTTAGTTTGGTTTGAAACCTTCAAAGCATGAGAAGAAAGTCCTTTGGGATCATATTTTGGGTGAATTTGGCCATCCGGTGTGAGTGGAACAATTACATTTTCGGGCAGACCCAAATTGACCTCAAGAGTGCTCAATTGGCTGATAAAGATGATAGTCTTATCATTTTATAGATGCTCTCTGATTTTTATTTAGCTTTTTATTTGAATTTCTAATTTCTAAAAATAGGCATATCCATGGTTTGAAATTTTATAGTGTGCTGGGTGAAACGGTAGAAATGTATCGTTCTAGTAAATAACTAAAACTCAATACCACTCGGCACAAAGAATATCTACTTTCTATGTTTCATCTCCTTCTTTGTTCAACTTCCAATCTATCACAAGTATCATGCATTCATGCCCTTCCTATACTTCATCTATTTTGTCATTCAATCTTCAATCCATCACTGACACCATGCATCGGAACGTTAGTAGGATACTAAAATAGTATTGGTCTAGTGAAATATCGAAACTCAAGATTTTGTACCTTGGGCATCTACATGTAGATATTTTTAATTTAACTGATTTAGATTGGTTTTTTGCTTTCCTTAAAAAAAATCATGTTTGTCAGAAGCATCTTGATTATGGTCATTAGCACAAATATCATTGTCTACCGTGCTCAATTCCCATTTCAAATATGTTACCAAAGCTCAATTCAGATAGATGAATTCCATATGTAGATTGAACAGCTGAGGGGAATGCTTTGATTAGAGTCATTAGCACAAACACTACTGTCTACTGTGATTAATTTCCATTCAAACATGTCATCAAAAAGCTCAATTGGCAAACAAGAAATCCACATATAGATTGTACCATCAGAGTAGAGGCAAATCAATCATGAACTCTAACGAGTATTATTATTGTTATTTACTTTTGTTTTAGCAAGAGAATTTAATAAAAATATTGAGGGCAACTTACAATTGTATTCAGTCCATCCAATGACTTGGTTCTCAAGATCATAGACGATTAACTTATTTGATAGGACTAAATCTGCAAAATAATAATTTCAAATATATCATGATGTGAGATGAAAGTCAGTTGCAGTGACATGTAGAAAGAAATAAAATTAAAAAAAAAAGCTAAACTAAGACCAGCAAAGGGAAATTGGGTTTCAGTATCATTTTCTTTTTGAAAAAAAAAAAACTATACACGTGCGGATTGTAAATAACCATTTTCATAATGCATGGGAAGTCTATGGAGAATTGAAACCTCAAGAGACGCATTTATATGTGTTAACTTCCCAGTATTAACCAGAATCTGAAACGACAAAGAATTTTACTCACAAATGATAGGCAGAGATGAATCACAAATGAGGTTCTAACAACTATTCAGGAGCCACTTGTGCGATATTAACACCAAATATGATTCTTTCAAAATAAACTCCTCATATATAGGCTCATATCAGTATGGTTTTTAGTTCCTTATATGTGAAACCTAACATACTCGCCTAAATAAATAGTGATGCCAATATTTGAAAAATGTCTTCTCTGCACCAAATTGCAACAGCCCAACTTTTTGCTGCTTTGAACGATGAAGTTGAGGGAAAATATCATGCTGGATTTGTAGAAGAGTTATTGCATAAGATATGATTGAGTATTACACATAAACATCACCAAGTAGACTCGTATAAAAATAACTCTTTAACATATTAATTTTTAATTCTCATTCTCAGACCATTGTGAATATCAACCACAAACAGACTGAGACAGTACAGCTAACAGTGTGACAAGTCAGTTAAGTTTTTTGCTTTTTTTCATTATTTCCTATCCATTTGGCTTATGTTTCTCTTTGAATACCAATGGATTGATGCCTGTTATGACATGGAGGACATGTCTGTTATGGAAAATTCTGATGTGGCTGCTGACCAAGCACACAATGCCATGGGGGACAATGAGGATACTCCATCTGCAACTGAGGTGGAAGGGCAAGATGAGACTGTGGATGATGATCGGGAAGAGGTTGCTGATCAGAATCGGGAAGAGGCTGCTGATCAGAATCAAGGGGCTGGAGTAACTGAAGTGCCGGCTGGAGATGTTGAACGTCCGACAACAGATAGTCCTCTTGGTGGAGAAGGGGCTCAGGAACATAGGAGGTCCTGAGCTGGTCTTTTCAAAGATAATCGGAAGGCGAAGATGGCACACATCTACAACAGCACAAGGCCATAGGGGGAAGAATACAGTTTGGTTATGACGACATTAAAACGCTGGAGGAATCAATGGGCTATTGTCTGGTCGGATGCTTCATGGGAAGGCGCCCAGGGAGGGACGGAGTGCAAGCGATGGCTCGTAGATGGAGGGTTCCTTACAAATATTTCATGAACAAAAGCGGCTGGGTAATTTACAAATTTGATACGATTGCGGATCGGGAGTGCGTGTTGCTTGGAAGGCCTTACTTTGCCTTTGCAATTCCATTATTCTTGAAGCACATTCCTCACTGTTTTCTCTTCGAGGAGGATGGGAGGTTCATTCCGGCTTGGGTTCAGATTCATGGACTCCCTCCATACTGTTGAACACCAAAGGTACTTAGCATGATTGGTTTTGAGGTGGACCGCCGCTGTACACCGACAAGTTGATGCATACTCGAGAGAGGTTGACATTTGCTCACCTCTTGGTGGAGATCTCAGTAATTGGAGAAAGAATCAAGAGGGTACTAGTTACACTACCTACTGGGGGCTCATCTTGATTTGGAGACATCATATGAGGTTATGCTGGATTTATGTGAGGAACGTCAAAGAATTGGACATCGGACATAAATACAGTGGGCAGACGCTCCCAATCTGCAAGAGGTAGACGTCGTTCAAGGTATGGATAGTGTCCAAGAGCCCATCCACAAGCAAATGGTGAAGCAACAAATGAAGAAGCAGTAAATGAACTTGCCATAGTATAGGTGGTGGATCTAGTGGCGGTGGAACACCCAACTGATCCTGGCTAGTTTGAAGGAAGTCGGATATTTCCCAATTGCATTCAGAAGAGGAGCAGCGGGGCGAAGCAGAGCACCACTGGCTCAACCTTAATGGGGTGAGGCTGCAAGTTCGGTGGGTAAAGATGATCAGTTCGAAAGTGCCCGGCATCAAGGCTCTCGGCTGGTACTGTGCAGCTTTCTTCCAACACTGCCACATCTGGAGGATCTCAACCCTCAATATCAGGCACAAGCAATAAGGCAATAGAAGTTTTCTGAAATATTCAATATAGCAGGCGATTGCGAGCGCAAGCAGCCCGAACAAATGCTCAATGAAGGTCACCGCTTGGAATGTAAGAGACTTTCACAACACCTTCTCAAGCACAAAAATCTGCAAGTATTGGCACTTTTAGAAACTAAACTCAATGAGGTCACCCTTAATCCAAGTCTACAATGGAAATTTGTAGGTATGGGTAATGCAAATAATTTCAACTATTCTAACTGTGGACGTATACTACTTCTTAGGGATGTATAAGTTGACATGGGCATTATTATGGTAACGGACCAGTCATGCGCTGCCATATCAAGTGCCGAATTACATAGAGGGGTTTCTTAGTTATTTTTGTCTATGGATTGCATGCCGAATTACATAGAGGGGTTTCTTAGTTATTTTTGTCTATAGATTGCATGTTATAGTCACTCAAAGACCGTTGTGAGAGGGTCTTAGCCAACTTGACGAGAATATAAAAGAACCTTGGCTGCTCATGAGGACTTTAACTCAATATTATCTATCCATGAAAAAGAATGGGGGGTTATCGGTTACAAATCATGAAATGATGGATCTTCAACTTTTTATCCAAGATTGCGGCCTTGTGGTGTCAGTTAGAGCCCTAGAGCCAATCATTTGATGATTGTATGGACTCATTGTATCATATTCTTGTACATATATAAAAGACATTTGGTTTTGGTTATTATACTTACTTGTATTTGTGTCAAATAAACTAAGTATAATAGCGTCCTTGAGTAGAAGGTTCATACCTATATCAATCGATTGGTTGAATCGATAGTGA
>JBBMJZ010000081.1:8486887-8498246 GCA_037833815.1 Zingiber zerumbet | reverse complement strand
AAATCAGACTCAAACAAAGCTCAATCAGATAAAATAGTAAAATATATTCTATTTCATCAGATTTTTGACAACTCAAATAAGAAAATTAGGATTCCAGTTTAAAAATAGAAAGAAAAAAAAAAGATAATATAGGGAAAATTTTCATATCCCAGACCGAGAGTTTGGATCAAAATGCTGAGACAAACGAGTAAAATTTTCAACCAAATAGTGCCCGAATCTCTCTGATCACAAAAACATGGAGGAAAAAGACACTATAATTTAATGGTTTTCAAACAAAATACCAGCTTCAACATAGATCATCCCCATTGTTCTTTACCGTCTAATGTCTATCAATCATATTTACTTTATCAGTAACTTAAAAAGGTTCAAAATGCCAATAGAATGAGGCGAAAACGTGATTACCCACATCAACAATGAACACAACTGATACGGCCATGAAAGGGGGTCCATCTGCGGGTCAAAGCAGAAGAAAAGCAGTGGATATAGAGGTCAAAATCAAAATAGTCAGAGACCCTAGCCTGGAAAACAGACAAATTGAGCTGAGCGGCGCGCCATCTGTTCGGTTGAGCATGACCACTCGGTTAGCCCAAACTATGTCCGAACAGTCGCTCTGGGAAAATCCATGAGTAAGGCTGATAGCCAAGCAACAACTCCCCCAGACTGCCACCTTGGAAGGCATGCCCGATCGGACAAAAGGCAGCCCTCCAACAACAGTACAAGAGAACGAAAGGCAAGACAAGAGTTTTGTGCGTTACGGCCAGACGGTGACTACCCCGGTCGTGTGTGGACCTACGAACTATCTCATCATATCCTTTTATGAGTTTATGCCGCTGACAACTGAGCATGTCAACATGCAAATCATACTTTAGAAGCTTCTAGACTGTCACATCAGAAAATGGTATAGTTGCTTAAGGAATGATGTCATGGACATTTTTTGACATGTCTTTTCCTATGATGCCTAGAAAAATGTGCCTATCTTTGAGATGTGTGCACGAACACTATAATGGTGGCAAAAAGGCGAATACGCTCGCCCCCAACGTCCACGCCAACCCGTTCCAGGGCCAACACGGAGGAGATAAATCACGGACGGCTACTAGCCGAGCTACTAGCCTTTGGAATAGTGATTAACACATAAAGGAGGTATTTTATCTCGGCTTTGCCAAGATTTGAACCCCATACCTCATGGTGGCAACACCTCATGCGCTAGTCACTAGACCGTCCCGAGGGGATGCTTTATAATTATTTCATGCTCTATTTACAGGAGTGGATGATGGAGGGATGAAATAAGTTAGGGGCATGACAACAGAATGAAAGAGAAAGAAATCTCTTTCTCTACATGCTTATTTATTTTGATTGAGAAAGATAAGTATATACTATGTAATTTTATAATTGAAAAAAAATACATACGTCATTTTTAAATATATGATATAATTTTTAAGTTAAAAAATGTACATGTGTTATTTTTTTATATATGGTATAATTTTATAAATGAAAAGGCATACATGTGCTATTTTTTTTCATCCATTGTTTTTCATTTGATTTTAAGATGATCAATTTTAATTCTAAAATCATTCGTTGAGCCTCAAAGTTCTTTTATCACCCACCTACTCAAAATCACTATGTCCATAACTGACCCAACACATATGACCCGACCATCATTTCCTCCTAATCTCGACTCACTCGAAGAACTTAGCTTAAACACACCGTGGCCTACCCCATCCCTGATCTTAGCCTGATTAATACACTTTAGCTAACTATTGTTTTAAAAAAAAATAAAAAGGTTAAATGAAGTAGATTAAGTTAGAGGGGTATTTGGGAAAATAAATAGGAAACAGTAAAGTTTAGATGGCTTTTTGTTTTTCTTCTTCGTTTTTATCCATTTTGACCAAATTGGGTAATTTGACCAAGTAAATCTAAACGCTTGGCATAAAAAAAAATAAAAGTAAATAAAAGTAAATCTTTGCTAATTAATTTTATAATCTTAAACTCTCTACTTGCTGGCACAAAGTTATTCTGGTTAAAAACAAATATTCATTCTGGCTGACATAATTTTCCTAAAAATTAAACATGGAAAATGACAATGACTAGTTTTAAAAAACATCTGGGGTGAAAGAGGTTCGATCGACTGATCCCTTTATCGAGAGCTGGATTCTAATAGTACTGGGATTTGGTCGACCGAACACTTTGTCATTCACCGAAGTTAACTTCCTGGTTGACTTGTTGGTCCGAGCTCTTGCTCCGGTCTTGTTTGGATGATTTTGACCATCTGGAATATGGCTCACCCGAACCCAGTTTTCAGCCTTTTCGAGCAGTCTTCCGCTCTAACTTTTCGTCCCTCGGAAACATCGCACGCTTCCTTCTTGTCCGCCAGCGTACTCTTCCGAAACACCTCGTCCCTCGGACGCACTGACCCCATCAACTCTCTCTCATGCCGTCATTCTCACTAGTCGCATCTTTCGTTCAACTACTTATGCTCCTAAGTTCCTGCACACTTAGACAAAAGACACCAAACAACAACATGACCTAACTTGACTTGGTTAATCACATCAAATTACCACGAGATACTTATAGTAACTGCCATAATAACTCTGAAAGTAAGGAATAACGTTGTAGCAACTACTAGTTGTAGCAGCTATCAATATTTGCTACAACAACATTGGATAAAAGGTATTTTGGGAATAAAACATATTGGTGCTGAAAGCACTAGCTTATCAAACTTTTATTTTGATATTGACAATGGTTCAAAGTTAAGAGTTATTATGATATAACGAGTTTAACTAAGTATACAAGAAAGTCTAAGTTGAGGCTAGGCAAAGAAGTCATGGTCAAGTGGATTATGCAAGAAGTCCTGATCAAGTGGATTGGGAAAAGAACTCCCTGTTGAGTGGACTAGGCAAAAGTTTTGGCAAATCAAAGATATCCGTCATAAGTCCTAGGGGTCAAGGACACTAGGCGTGAAACCCTAGGGGTCATAGACACCAGACAGAAATCTAGGTGGATTGAGAATTGGCATCTAGAGGGAAGTCATGAATGTCAAGATCAGATGTCAAGAAAAATTCCAAATAGATCAGGACAACCGAATGTTTGGCAATAGGTAAACTCTCCTGAAGGGAACAGTAGGTATTGGTCTGATCTAGGGTTTCAACAAAATTTAAAAGTCAAGACCTGACAGTCCCGACATTGTCTAAATATTTTATACTTATATTTCATATTATATCTATTGTATTAACTCTGTGATGCAGGAAATTAAAGTTGGAGTTAAGGCATTTTAGACACCTAGAATAGATCTAGGTGCTCGAAGATCCGAGCGACCAGAAAGGATCTAGGCGGTTAGAATGGCCCAAATCCAACCATGCAAGTAGCTGAGCTTGCATACCCTAGTTGGCTGGCACAAGTCAAACTCCATGCGCCTGGAAGGGATCTAGGTGCCTGAGAAGGGATAAAGGCAACTCAGATAGAGGTTTACTGAGGTGCAGCTACGTCAGCAACCCAGGCACCTGGAAGGATCTAAGCACCCAGAGTTGGATAAGTTGGTGATGAAGGTGGATCAGATAGGCCTTAGTGGAGGTACCCAGAGCTATCTAGGTGCCTGGAAGAGGCTATAAAAGAAGGGTTCGACCAGCAGCTTGAGACACTCATTCCATACAATTTTAATTCTTGTGTGCTACCATTATGACACCAAAATGTTGCTCTAACAACCAACGCATCATATTCAATTCTTGTCAGTTGTTGGTATAATTTATTTATTTTCTTGTACTTAAGTTTTGTAATTCTTTGTACTTTAGTTAATTGCCCAAAGAAAAAAACACTCAACTAATGCAAGCCTTGAACTAGCAATAGTCGGGCTATAAACAAAGTAAAAAGAAAGTGTCTTAGCATTGTTTTTGTGTTCATTTAATTCCACTACATTTATCTCTCATGTTTTTTGAAAACATTAAAAAGTGAAACACACTATTCACCCCACTCTAGAACTTACTCCGATCCTATAGTTGGTATCATAGTGAGGTTGCTCTAAATTGGTGCAACCACCATTCAAGCTTTCTTAGAATTTTCTCGAAGTTAGTGCAACAACACTTGAACGATATTTCTTTTTGATTATGTTATTTATTTCTTCCGCACTACTAATCCAAAACCTAGTCTTGGCAATACTTTTAATCATTTCTTTTTCTGCAAGATCTTTTTCTATACGTGGCTCATCAAGAAGGCTATAGTACTGCTCGCCCACCTCTTTTCTCTAGCGAATATTTTATCTACTGGAAAGGCCAAACAGAGTACCATTTGAAAACTCAAGTAGAGATATAGATTGTGATCCAAATAGGATTCACACTCTCCAAAAAAGATGGAGTACCTCTCGCATGAGACAAATAGGATACACCAACTAAAAGGAAGATTGAGGTAGATGCAAAGGCAACTCAGACTCTTCAATGCGGACTAACTAAAGAGGAGGTGAGCTGAGTCAGACCATTTGCAAACGCAAAAGACCTATGGGAAAAACTTATAAAATTATATAAAGGGACTTCTTATACAAAAGTAAGTATGCATGATTTATATCTTAATAAATTATATAATATCAAAATGCAGAATAGAGAATCAGCAAGTCAACTTCACGTTAAAATTCAAGATATTCTCAATGGACTACACACAATTGGACAACAAGTTGAGAACTATGACATAATTAGATATGCTTTGAAAGCATTTCTGAGAAACACTTTGTAGACATCTATGGTAGATACTTATAAAGTTTTAAAGGATCTTTCAAAGGTTGAATTAGACAAATTTTTTCATAATTTGAATTACACAAAATTTTTAATACTACTCTTGCTAAGAAAGGTGTTGCTCTAATTGCAAGTAGAATCAAGAATAAGAAGTCGAAGCCCAAGTTTTGAGCTAAACTCGAATCCAAAGATGAATCGAAAGACAATGAAGAAATCACTGCCAAACTAGTCAAACTAGTTTGGAAAATGCTTAACAAGAGAAAGATTCAATCATATAGCAAGCAACCAAGTTTGAACCACGGAGTCCAATTCAGAAGTCACCAACTATGAGTGAAACAAGAAAGGACACTACAAGCCAGGGTGTCTGAACATAAAAGAAACCAAGAAGCAAAGTAGAAGAAAGGCCATGAAAGCAACATGGTTCGAGTCATCGAAAAAGTCAGACGAGGAAGAACAAACTCAACCGAGCTTATTGGCACTATTGGTACAAGCTCACGTTGCAGAGATCAGATCAGAAGTCAAGTCCGAGACTAAATCTGAAGTTGAGTCTGAGTCAAACTATGGATCTGTATTCAATTCAGAATGTTCCAACACCACTTAAAGTCCTACTTTAGTTGAAAAGTTGTATAACATGATTTTCAATTTGACTAGTAAATTAGCTAAGTCCAACGTTTAGGTCAAGTCACTCCAAAAGGAGGTAAAAACCCTTAAAGAGGAAATTAACAAAGTTCTTTGAACCAATTCAAAGTGGAACTTCTACACAAGTCCAACAACTTGAAGAAAAAATTCCACCTTGAAAATTCAAGTCAAAGAACATGAAAAATCTTTGGAAAGATTTACTTTAGATTCTAAAAATCTTGATATGATTCTTAGAAAATAAAGGGTTGTATTCAATCAATCCAGACTAGGATGTTGATGATCATGGTCCAGCTAGAAAGGGGGTTGAATAGATGATCACCCAAATTGTTTGCTTCCTATGTATTCGTTAGTGCACAACAGAAATACAAAACTAATACAAATACAAAAGCTAAAGACAAGAAATAAATGCAAACTTTAACACGTTCGTTTAATGTGGTGCGGATATAAAGCTCTTACTTCACAGCTATCCGTAAGGTGGATGAACTCTATCCATCGGTGGATTAGTCCCCGGTAAACTCAGGCTAGCACAATCCTCCTTGTCTGTGGAGAAATTTCACCACAACTCGATCAAGAACACTTGGATTGTTTTGAGAACTTGAAGACTCTAATTAGCGGTTAACCACCTCTAATTTCATCACCCAAGCTAGCCATCCCAAACTCCATTATATAGAGCTTGGGGGAAAACACCTAAGTTATTTTCTCACTACTAGTCGACTGCCAACTTCACTAGTCAATTAGCCTTTATGAAAATTCGACTGTTACAACCGAACGGCTTGATACTAGTCGACTAATCACTTGACCAGTCGACTACTCCACAACAACTGAGCCAACAGAGCCCTTTGTTAGCTCCCACTAGTTAACTAGTAAAGTCACCAGTCGGCTAGTAAACCCTAAACCTAGAATTTTATCCCGAGTACAATCTCTCATACACTGTCCACGCCCACACAACCTTGACCTCACCTTTTAACCATCTTCCCTCAGCCTTGCGTCCCTTGAATGTTTCCCCATCCTTCACATCTTACCTTCAAGATGCTTCCTTCGACCTTGTCCTTGTTATTAGGTCTTTTATTTGCCAATACAACCTTGACATTACCTTCTAGCCTCCTTCATTAGCCTAGCATCTCTCGGATGCTTCCCTATCCTTCGCACCTTGCCTTCAAGAGCTTCCTTCGACCTTGTCATTTATTGTCAGGTCTACCATTGCCAAGTCACACTTGAACTTATGTTGTCAAGGCTACACACTTGGACTTACAGCGTTAAGACTCCACTTGGACCTTTCCTTGTTGTACATGCATCCTGCACACTCAAAAGCACATAGAAAATAAACAATAACCTAACTTAAACCTTTACCCAAACATCAAAATATTGGGTTACACCGATTGCTCCAACAAACTCCCCTTTTTTGATGTTTGACAACCCATTTAAGTTAGGGAAACAAATAAATATGCAATATTCTCATTCACATGAAATGGAACCCAAACCTAGGCTCCTCCCCCTTTACCTAAGCTCTCCCTTGAGTTAGTATTTCTTGCAAATGTATTTAGGTTTTCTACTTAAAACTAAATTTCTCTCCCTTTGTCATATATTAAAAAGAGCTCCAATAATATCTCAATTATCAAACTCTTAGACCAAACTATAAACATCATATATTAATCCCTTATAAAATTACATACATGTATACCATATTTTTTGGTCATTTTCTATTATTGGAAAATAGTTTTAGACTGTATTAGCCGATTGCCCTAGACCCCAGTTGATTGTCCTCATCAAATCAACCCCACAAAATTATTCTGTGTTCAATGAACAGTGTTACTAGTCAACTAGTAACTGATGCAATCGACTGGTAGCCCTATTTAGCATAAACTATATTCTCAACCCAATTTTAAAAATGCACCAAAAATTCTACAAATCTCTAAAAATTTTCAAATTGTATGGAGAAGTCTATTTTACCCTTGTCTACTTGGAAAAAAAATATTTTAAAATATATCCATCTCGGATCCTAAGATTGAGATAAAACTTAAAACTATCTAAATGATTGAATTGAACATTGATCTAAAGTCCTAGTTTATATCTAAAATTAATTTTCATGCAATATGAATCTTATTTTATATTTTTATACATAAAGCACATTTCCTATGTGTCAATTCCCTAGGTTAGAGACTCAAATATATCTCTAAACCCTTTGTCACATTCCATGACTCATATAGAATTCTATGCAAGGTCCACTTGAGATTCATTGACCATATGTCCTAACTTGACTCGCTGAACTCCTCCTAGAGCTCTTAACATTGAACACCTCATCCTTGCTATAATCATATGCAACCCTTACATATTTCTTCTCATTGACCTTGGATGACTCTCCCTTGCCCTTGGTTGCATCTCCCTTGCTATTATCATGTGTCACCATAGCATATGATATCTTTTTAGCCTTGGAGGGACTAGATCAGTATCCCAAACTTGATCTATCATTGTTAGATTTTTAACTACCCAAACTCTTATCTAACCCTATAGATCTAATCTTGAATCTTTCTAGGGTTTTCTCCATACAATCAAGCTTTGCCTTCAAAGTTTGATTCTCCTTTTCTAGATTTTAAATTTTAGACTCTTGTTGTTCACCTTGGATATTCCTAGACCTACCTATCTTTCTAGGCATGTGGCTCCCCTTCTTAGAATTTTTATCTAGGTTCTCCATTACCTTCTTCACCTTAGCTAATGAGAATCTAACTTACCTAGGTCTATTATGCATAGGCACCTTAGGGTTAGTTTCAAAATTTACCCTCCTTCTATCATGATGCCTAAAGCTAAAATTCTTCATTGTTATATGATGATAATTATTATCAATCCTAGCATGCATGGGAAAATAATAATTTGAATTATAATTCAAATTTGGATAGACCTCCCTTATCCTTGAAGCTCCCCCTCGACTTGAGATTTTCTTCTTTTTCCATTTCTTCAAATGCGTGTTAGCTTCTTGATTTTCCTCTTCTTAGGGAACTTGGTGTGGTAATGTTATGCAATTGTAAATGTACGGTTTCGTCATCTGTAATAAAAAGATATCAATTGATGTGCGTAGATTTTATACACTTGTTTAGCATGTTTTGACGCACATTCTTATGTTTTGTACATGCTTTGTCTATGCACTTTCATGTTCCTTGCTTTTCTTTTAGCATAAATACTTTTCTTTATTCGGAGATCTGCTCTTGTGCGTTTTAGGCTTTCAGGAGTCGAATTTGGAGAAGAATTGATATCCATGGTTGATTCTACAATTAAATGGAGGAGAACAACCTTGCTATTGAGTGCCACACAGCCTTGCAAAGGGGGATGATCCCGGCCATGTGGTGATGAGGGGGCCATGCAGCAGCCTTGCAAAAGGAAGTGGCCTTGTCGTGTGTGACACACGGTCATGCCACCTTTCTCCAGCCAGCTAGTGCACGGTCGTGTATTGTTACATGACCGTGTAGCCCCTCCAGTGACCGAGACTGCCCTGGCCGTGTGGTTTCACATGACCGTGTAGCCAATCCAGAGCCCGAAATTGGCATGGCCGTGTGTGCCACACGACAGTGCAACATCTCTAGAGACAGGAAGTGTCCAGGCCATGTGGTTTCACACGCCCGTGTAAGCCAACAGGATCAAGACATGACACTGCCGTGTGACCTTGGCCGGGAGGGGGACTGCTCTGGCCGTGTGGATCTCACACAGTCGTGTCCTGGGCCGTGTGGCGCCCAAATTGCCTCCTCTATATATAGGGCTTCTTCCCTTTTGAAAGAGGAAGCTCTCTCTTTTGGGGAGACCTGTTCTTGGGGCGATTTCCAACCAATTAGGAGGAGATTTCTATCCAAGATTCAACTCCAAAGGCAAAGGATTGGTTCCGATGATCACTCATCGCGTTAAGATAAGCATTCCTTTATTTTCTTCTCGATTTGGATCGAAATGTCTTAGATTCTTTTATATTTGATTCGTTCCTTCTCCTCTATAGGGTAGATCTTTGTTCTAGGAAGGAGGGAGTATTTGTGATGTAAATTGATGTAAGATTCATGGATTTGCCATCTTCTTGATCCAAGGATATTGTTATATTTTGTATCAATTAATCTTGAATGGATTGTTGTGTCTTATGCTTAATTACCTTTCTTGATTGGTTATTTGTATTTCTTGTGGAATCTTTATAAGGAATTCGCTAAATCGTATGACCGAGGGGCGTCGTGACAAGGCTACCCCACTAACGGATTTTTTAGGGGATCTCTTTTAGAGGTAAAGCAAGAATCTACAAAGAAGTAAGACGGATTGATAAACTTAGCTCTATATCTTAAGGTAATTGATTTGAGATGTGTTTCTATGTCGTATGACCGAGGGGTGTCGTGACAGGGCTGCCCCACTAACGGACCTCATAGGGATTCATAACTCTTTGATTTCTTGAGGTTTAGATATGAGTCCTTAACCGGTGTTTTCTGTAGAAAACAACTGGTGACTTCTTGCGAATACATTATAATTGAGGGCAAGGTTTGGTGAATTGCATTACATCAATGATTATCACAAAGAAACCAAGACTCCTAGAACCTTTATCAAAGTAAACATCTGAAATTAACCCTTACATCTAATCTTAGTTGTAAATGATCTTCTGGTCGTTTGTTTAGCTAATTCGCTTTGAGACATCTTTAGTGATTACAACCAGTTCCTGTGGATACGATATTTTTATTATTACTCACGACGTAACCGTACACTTGCGATTCGTAACAAGTTTTTGGCGCCGTTATCGGGGACTGCACTTGTAACATTAGAGATTATCAATCGGGTTAGACTAAATTTTTTTTCTTTTCTTACACCTAACTTGTAACTAGTTTTTCTTTCTAATTCTATTTTGCATTCTTACACTGCAAATTTTTCTTTGTATTCATTCATTACATTCTTTGCATTCATTTGTTTTTCTTTCTTTTTGTAAACTAAACTCTTTCTATTCTTGTATTCTTTTCTTTTGTTTTTGAAATCAAATTATGTAATCTTGTTCTTGTATGCAAAGATCTAACTTTGTAGGAGAATTACTTCCTCTTGACCCTAAAATAGATAGAACATTTCATAGAAGAAAAATCTTGCAAAGACATTAAACATAACAAGAACAACTCAAATATGGCATTTAGAGCATTGAAAGATTATGGAGCTCCAAGATCTGCCCTTGAATTGGGGCCAATTATCCATCCAAACATTCTAGCAAGGAATTTTAAGCTCAAACCATCCTTTATTTCAAAAATTTAGCAGGACCAGTTTGGAGGGTTAAAGATAGGGAATCCTTATTCACATCTCATGGAATTCCTTAGGTATTGCAATATAGTGAAATATGAGGAGATTCCGTCTGATGTTATTCGATTATTGGTTTTTCCCTTCAATCTTAAAGACACTGCAAAGAAATGGTTTAATACTTTACTACCTCAGAGTATCAGAACCTAGAATGAGTTGGAGCAGAAATTTTTGGACAAATATTTTCCACCACAGAAGACCATACATTTGAGGAATCAAATTCTGAACTTTAAGCAATTTGAAGGGGAGGAATTACATTAAGCCTAGGAGAGATATTTATCTCTTTTACATTCATGTCCACATCATGACATTGAGAAATGGTTAATAGTACATTTATTCTATATTGGACTCTCTTTCAAAAATAAGAGCCAATTAGATTTAGCATCTGGGGGATCTTTCATGAAGAGAAGTTTAGATGAAGCATATGAGATAATTTGCAGGATAACATCAAATATCAATGATTGGTCTGAGCAAAATTTAATGGGCTTTTCACTTAGTGCATGTGAAATGAGTCTGAAGGAGGCATCACTTTGAACCAAGGAAATTTCAAAAATCTATTTCCTTGGTGTTGTGAATCTCTATCAAAGATGTTTGGCAAAGGGATAGGTTCAAATGAACCTTTTGAAAGAGAAGATTGTCTGAATATTCACCAAGAGGTTTATGAAGAAAGTATAGAGAGGATATTGGAAACCGAGGAGAATCTAGAAAAAGAACAT
>JBBMJZ010000081.1:8413265-8467807 GCA_037833815.1 Zingiber zerumbet | reverse complement strand
AATAAATAAAAATTTTATTATAATTTTTAAATTAAAATAAATGAAATATAAAATTAATTAGATAATTTTATTAGGGTAATAGGATTTAATAAAGTCTCTTTAGATTATCTCTATTACAGTTAGGAGTTGATTAAAATAATTAACCTAAGTTTAATTAAAAAAATCCGAAATCTAACACCACTCGCAAGCTCGCACGACTTCGGCGCTGTCGTGGAGTTGCATAACCCTCAGCCATGGGATCGGATGACTTCTCCGGCACGACTGCGTTGGTTGTGCGGCCCCTCTGTAGCGGCCTCAGTGTCGCACGACGCCTCTGCGACGGCGGCAGAAGGGTTATGCAACCTCTCCCCTGTTGTTGCGGGGTTGACACCTCTGTTGCGGCCACAAGGTTGCACAACACATAGCAGCTGTCGTCGTGCCGGTGCCGAGGTCGTGCCGGTGCCGGTCGCCGGGTGGAACGAGATGTTTCGCCTATTTCGACCATCTTGGCACTACACTTTAAACCATGGGTGAACCTATAACAGAAATAGGAGCTTACTCCACCCAGGGGCAAAGGCAAGCACATACTTGCTGTCAGATCGTGGCTGAAGCAGGTCCAGATCAGTTGGCATGTGGTCAGATGGGATGGCATGGTCAAGCTAAGGCAAAGGAGAATTGCTCGTCTAAGGTGAACTTGACTCAATCATGGTGAACCCAAACTTTTTCTGTACTCAAATTCGACTATAATTGTCGCCCTAGAATTGTTCAAAAATAGACTCAGCTCTCATTAGGTTGGGGATGCCAGGACATGTGGCCTTTATCCTAGAAGGCACTCCTCAAAGTCCTTTTCCAATGCAACAACCTTGTCCAATATGCTGATCAAGTTGTTTATGTATTTGGCTTTAAAATATTTGTAAATTTTAATCTCATGACATGAAATTGCTGCAATACAATAGGATTTCATGCTGAAGCACTGATTTACTTCAGAGTTAAGGAAGGCCTAAGTTAAATATATGTGATCCACACCTCAATGGCTAGGTTAGTTAGGCACGGCACTGATACAGAAGAAACAGCAAATGAAATAAGCAGATCGTAATCAGCCACGAGGAGATTCCAATTCAATTATCGAAGCTAGGGTTAGCATCTGATAGCCAAACTTGAAACCTATCTGAAAAATCTAGAAACAAAATCGATCTTTAATCCCATCAAGAAAAAGAGCAACAAAATCTGACATTTCCCAGTCTAATATTCTCCAAATTAAATTATGTTAATTTTTTACGTCTGGCTTCCTCAAAAATCAAATCAAAGAGAACAAAAAGGGCAACACTAACCTCCCAGTTTTACCCGTCCCGCGATCGTGTACCCGTCGTCAGAGCTGCGAATTGAGCGTCAACAAAATCAAAAGAGGAAATTTCCAGATAGGGTTCGGCTAAAGTGATTAGATCGATTGAGAAGGGCACCTGGCGCCAGCAGCAACGGTCCAAGCAAGGATGTGGGAGAAAAACAGAGCCAAAAGAAGGATCGCCGCCGGTGAACTCACAGAAGTTGCTGCCATAGCCCCCGCCGATCTCATCGCGGAGGTGATGGAGGCGGACCTAAGCTTTAACGCCGTGGTATTTGCATGAAGACCCACATAAAATCCAAATTTCCATTAAGGAATTACATCGACACGTTCACTACCGAACCTTCTTTCTCATTGGACCAAGCAACGGATCTCATTATGGAGCCCACGGGCCGTAGGCTGGAAACTGGATCTAATACATCTATTAAGCACGGGTCCGACAAAATCGAAATCCAACTATAACTTGACGCGCGTTAAAAACCAACACGTGGCGTATTTTTATTAGGAAACATGAATATATTTACAAAGTAGAAAGCAGCTAACGTATGCAGTCGCTGGCTTAACCCTTCCTGTTCGCATAAATGAATCCTCTGCTTCTCCTCGTTCGACGAACCGCTGCTGTCGCCGATTCCGCCTCCGAGTCGACTCAGTCCTCTTTCTCATTCGCTCTGTTTTCCATTTTATTTTAACCATTATATAATATATATTTATATTATTGATATTTCCTTTCTCTCTTTTTTTTTAATAAATAATTTCTCTTCTTTTTTTTTATTTTCAATTTTATAGTGATTATATTTTAGTATATTTTTAGTAGTAGTCGATTTGATTGACTCAGTGAGTTCGGCAACGAGTCGAATCGTCTCCGGTCCGATCCATGAGGCTTATCTCCCCGTTGCCCAACACGAGTCAGCGCGCAGATCCACCTCCGATGGCCTCCAACTCCGCCCTCCGCCTTCCGCCGCCTTGCCCTCATCTCGCCGCCTACCGCTCCGGCTGCGGCGGTTCAGGACTGCGATCGCTCCATCGCTGCCTACGCCGGCGGCCCCCGCTCGGACGCCCCGAGGTCCGTCGTGACCCGGGCGAGGTGCCCCGCTGTGGCGCCTGCCAAGGTGGTGGCGCTCGGTTGTACGCTTGCCTTGCCTGCGCCGCCGTGTCCTGCAGCCGCCACGCCCCCGACCACGCAGCGACGCGCCCGGGGCACGAGATCGGCGTCGACGTCGACCGGGCGGAGTTGTTCTGCGCCGCGTGCCGCGATCAGGTCTACGATCCCGATTTCGACGCTGCCGTCGTGATCGCGCTTACCGCGCCCGCAGCATCCTGGGCCCCGCAGACGCGGATGGGGAGTCGGGCGAAGCGTCCTAGGAGGGTGGAGTACCGCCGGTGGGCACCCGATGCGGACGAGCGAGCGGTGATCGGGCGGAGATCTGGCCCTTTGCTCGTCCGCGAGGGCAATGCCTACGCTTGCTCCACCACCGCCACAGTGAATTCGACGGCTAACGCTGCCACCACCTCCTCTGCTACCTCTTCCGCTTCGCTGCCGTCGGGATTGAGGGGTTTGAACAATCTGGGCAATACCTGCTTCATGAACTCTGTGCTGCAAGCGCTGCTACACACACCATTGCTGAGGAACTATTTCTTGAGCGATCGGCACAACCCCCTCGTCTGTCAGCAGAAGACCAGGAAGAAGGCTACCGCCAAGGATAGGAACAATGGTCGGGATGGAGCAGGCGGCTTGCAAATCTGTTTGGCCTGTGACTTGGACGCGATGTATTCGGCTGTCTTCTCCGGCGATCGGAAGCCTTACAGCCCTGCCAAATTTCTTTACAGGTAAGATTGCTTCCCCCTTCAAAAGATCTGATTTTTCATCCTGCAAGCTAATTGTTATCGACATTCTGGTTGAAAGGACTCCAAAATTCCCTAAATCAATGGTTGGTGAATGCCTCTTCTTTTTCCCTGCGTGCTTCTGTTTCATGATTCGATCCCTACACTAAGACAAAGCCGTGAATCCGTTTTGTTGCTTGGTTTGCTTTCAAGAAATGTTCAAGGAGTGAGGAGAGATGGAGGTCATTTAGTTTAGTTTTTTTTTGCTCTAAACATGATATTGTTTTTCCGACCTCTTTCTCTCTAATTGAAAGTTTATTTATGTTCATTAACTGACAGTTGCAAAGAGCAGTTGAAAGATGCAACTTGTGAAGAAGGATCAAGTTAAAAGTGTCTTCTAAGGAAAGTTAAATTTGTCAGTTCAGGATTAATTAATTAACAAGGAAAAGGGGAGTTGCTAATTGCTACTTTCTTAACTTCCATGTGATGTCTTTTTGTCTTATATGTCCAGTGAAATTAAACGAGTATTTTTCTCTTCTATGGCATTTGATGTTCATAACTAAATACTATTTTCTCTCACTGGCGATTGAACAAACTTGTGCCAGATTTATGGTTTAATTCAAACAATTGGTTGTTAACCTGCTTTTTGTTTTTCAACAAATATTAGATTAGATGCAACATTCGTGCAAGCACTGTATCTGATTAGTTATAAACAATGTTTTTGATGGCTTCCTTCTTAAATGGATAATATTTTGTCCACAGCCATTTATTTTATTGCATATCCCTAGAATTTCAAACTGAATATGCCTTGTTTACAAGCAACAAATAACTTTTTTTTTTCATGTCACAGCTGGTGGCGATATGCATCAAACCTCGCAAATTATCAACAGCATGATGCACATGAATTTTTCATTTGCATGCTTGATGGAATCCATGAAAAGGAGCAGGATCCGTGCAAACCTTCCAGCCATGGTAATATTCTTCATCTGTTGCAAATCTACCACATTCATTTTCAGTTATGTTAGTTTCTATTCTGCCAATCAACCCCCATAACTATTATCAGATTTAATCTGATTACTGAACATATTTAGAGAAATTCACTGCTAGAGTTCAAAAAGACTCGCCCTTGGTAAAATCTTTGAGCAATTTGGCTTTTGCCACTAATCATCACATGTTCTTTTTCTTATTCGAACATCTCTTTTTGACATGGCATCTCTCTTGTTGTTACTGATGTTGGCCTTTGGTCATCCAATCAGCTGATTATTTTCAAGATGCTAAGCCCTTTGCAATTTGTTGTTTTCCTATGATTAAATGCTAGCAAAATCTATTTAATGGGAAAGAATATACCTAATAGCCTAATATGCTCCTCCAAAATTACCTAATAGCCAAATATATATTCTGCTGATATATTAACTGATTACTAATTTTTTGATAATTGATAAATGGATAAGATGGAGGATTTGGCATCGGCATAATGGTAGACGAATTCTTCTTGCTACCTCAAACAAGCATTTAGGAATACCATATCTGTTCTAATGAAAACAGGAAATTGCTCTATTGTGCCTATTATTGACCTGTATGTTTTTGAGGTATATGAATCTTGATTTCACTTTGTTGCATTATTTGTGATTACCACAACTCTTACTTCTGAATGGTTTTTGACTTTTGATAACTCTTGGTAGGATTCTGAATGGCTTCTTGAAACAAGATTTATGACAGTCACATCTTTGTAGTTGTGCATTTCCTTATACTTTATTTTTCTTGTCGAGCAATATTTTCTCTGTTGTTCTACCCCAGGGTCATATGATTCTTGTTTCACTCTCGAGTGTCATCATCATTTCTAGGTTACATTTGCAAAATTTATACTCTTTTTCGGGTTTGAACTTGAAAATGAATACTCACCAGTGAAACACTTGCATTATCAAGATATTTTGCCATTTCACTTGAAAAAGTGCATATGATTTGTGAGCAGAAGATTAATCAGTTTGGCCATAAATAGTGCTCCTTCTTGTGTTTTTTTTCTTCATTATATGAAGCTACTTAATTGATCTTCCAAACTGCTATTACATTCCTTGAATCTTGCGGCTAATACTCCACAAATAGCTTAGGCTTTAGTTGACATTTAGTCTCAAGATTTTAGTACTAGTTCAACTGCAGATGGTATTTCTGTCATTAACTTTGTGATGTGTGGCATCATACTACAGCCTTCTTTTCTTTTATATCGATATTCATTCTAAAATTTAATGGTGGATTTTTCGACTTTTGCTTTCTCCCTTTTTTTGTACAGTAAGCAGTGGAGAATGCTGCATTGCTCATAGGGTCTTTTCGGGTACCTTGAGATCAGATGTCACTTGCACCATTTGTGGGTTTACGTCTACAACATATGATCCTTGCGTCGACATCTCCCTGGACTTGGACTCTAAGAAGAATTCTACGAAAACAAATGGTCCCAAACACCACATGAACGGCAGTGTAACGAAGTCAATATCCACGAGCCAAAAATCTGGAACTTCTACCCTTATGGAATGTCTTGATCGCTTCACGAGACCAGAAAAACTGGGTGTTGACCAGAAGCTCTTCTGCCAACAATGTCAGGTGAGGCAGGAATCCTTGAAACAGATGTCCATAAGGAAGATTCCACTGGTAACTTGCTTCCACATCAAGCGTTTCGAGCATTCGTCAATGAAGAAAGCATTGAGGAAGGTGGACCAATATCTGGACTTCCCATTTTCCCTCGACCTGGCCCCATATCTCTCATCCTCCATCCTCCGAGCTAGATATGGCAACCGTGTGCTGGCCTCTGAGGATTACAACTCAGATTCAGATGCATCAGTAGAGTTGGCTTCAAACTTGGAGCTGTTCGCGGTGGTCACCCACAGCGGCAAACTAGATGCCGGCCATTACCTGACGTACCTTCGTCTCAACAGCCAATGGTACCGGTGCGATGACGCATGGATCACTCATGTCAACGAGAGCATGGTACGGTCTTCGCAGGCGTACATGCTCTTCTATGTACAGAAGATTCTTTACTACAAAGCAAGTGAGAGTCTGATCAGGCCCTGAAGTACTCCTATTTGTCAATAACAAGCTCCAGTTTTGACACCAGAAAGCCAACTTACGAGCAGCTGATTGAAGATTTACCGACTTCTCTATTTTAAAGTCTCCTACAGGCTACCTCGATACAACCTAAACAAATTGATTGATATTAGAGTGTCTTTTGACCCAATGAGTTGTCAGTTTTTTTGGTACAACTTAACAGCCCTAGCAGCTGTTTGTACTTGAGATCTTCCACTCCTTCAGAGGATTGAAGGGAACCTTTAGGTTTAGAGGTTGTCCTCTTGGCTAAATGTAGTCGACATTTTGTCGGTTAGTATTGCTCACTTGTTGTTTCAAGGTGGCAAAAGGTGACTATGCTCGCAGCTCACTTGTTGCTTCAAGCATTTATGCTTAAAGGTTGTTCTCCTTTTTTTCTCCCTCTATGGTATGTGATTTATCGGTCTCGTCTTATGAAGTCGATGATCGCGAACTAAGGAACACAAGCAATTGGAAGGATTGAATTTATTGAACAAGGAACATGAGTGATTTTATTCTCGGTATACTGATTCGACTAGCTATTATGCCTGGTATGGCATCTTAATGACACTTCGATGTATTTTGTGCCATTGCTCATTGTGTTGCCTGATATCGAACCACGAACGAGACTTTAATCCATATAGTGAAATTGACTTTGCCTCATATATAGAAAAATTATAATTTTTAATATTAAAAACAAAATGGCAAAAAAAAAAAGGGTGCTCTAATTTTTCCAAATCATCAACGGCGGCTCCATTTTTGTTTTTTTAATCAAAAGGATGTTCATCCACGATCAATTCATATATAATTTATCCAACAACCTTCCAATATATTATTCATATTATTTTCTTTTGTTTATATTTTCTGTATAAATCATGAACCAGAGACGTGTTATAACAGCTATAAAATCGTAGCTATTACATATATTGTAGTGGTTATGATTTCGTAGCTGTCACAACGTAAATATTAGGTAAAAATAGGTTGAATCCATGTTGTATTGGCTACAATTATAGCTGCTTCAACGTGAATAGTAGGTGTCAGACTTGAATCTGTATTGTAGCAGTTATGAAATCGTAGCTACTACAATGTAAATGTCTTTGAACATTTAAGTATATATTGTAGTAGCGTTTTGTAGTTGCTACACATACATTATTCTCATTATTATCTTCTATCTATATTTCTACCTACCAGCAACCCATATCTAATTTATTGTTCGTATGATTATCTTTCATTTATATTTCCTGCCTACATCATGAACCAGGGACATGTGATAACAACTATGAAATTGTAGCTATTATACATGTTCTAGCAGCTACGAAATCAAGTTGAATCTGTGTTATAACAGCTATTAAATCATAGCTACTACAACGTGAATAATAGGTGTGAGAGTTGAATCTGCCTTTATAGTAGTTACAAAACTATATCTAATACAATGCAAATGCTTTTGAACATTTTAAGTATAGATAGTAGTAGGAATAAAACCATAGTTGTGACACATATTGTTCCCATTATTATCTTCCGTTTATATTCCGTGCCTAATTCTTGAACCAGGGGTGGGTTGCAGCAGCTATGAAGTCGTAATTGTTACACATGTGAATGTTAGATAAGTATGTTGAATCCTTGTCGTAGCCGTTATGAAATCGTAACTGTTATAACAATTGTAACAGCTACAATTTCGTAATTAATACAACGTGAATAATAAGTGATAGGGCTTAACCTGTATTATAGCAATTATAAAATCATAATTTCCACAACGTGAATGTTTTTGAATAAATTATGTGTTGTAGTAAACTCGAAACTATAATGGCTACACATGTAACAATACAATTTCGCAATTGCTACAATACGCAACATGCCCCCGATTCAAGATTTAGGCAGAAATTATAGCAAGAGATAGTATTGAGAACAACGTACGAACCCGTAGTTGTTACACAAGTAATAGTTATGATTTTATAATTACTAAACATGCAACATACCCCCGATTCAAGATTTAGATGGAAAATATACACACGAGATAATAATGAGAACAATAAACTAGAGAGTAATTGAGTAATTGTACGATTATAAATCAAAATGGAGTGACCTTTAATGATTCCAAAAATAAAAGAGCTTTTTTAAAACTTAAGCCCAAACCAAAAATGCTAAGAACAAAAAAAAAGCATCTCGAGGAAAATTGTTCTCTCTCCCTAAAAATATGCACCAAGGATGTAAATTCCAGTAGTACAAAGCTCGAGTAGAAATATGCGCACCAAAGACTTGCCACAAGATCTGCGCAACAGCAAGACTTACGATCAACTTTTAGAATACAAGTCATGCACTACGAAGAAAACAAATATAAGCAATACTCATTTGAAAGCGAAGAAGAAAATTTTGCATCACATGCTATTGTAATGAAATATCTAAACATGACAAGTGACATGGCTGATGAACATTTAGAACACAAGCTGCAATCTGTTATTGCAAAAACAAATAAGCAAATCTAGTTATGCTACATGCAAATAGTACAAATTTTGCAAAGAAACATGGAATATATCGATGAGACGATGACAATAGCTACAAAGGATCTACCAATGATGGCAAGGGCAACGCTTAAAAAAAACAAAATCTAAAACAATACATGATCCACTTCTGCAAAATCAATATATATTTTGTTTGCTAAATACTAATAGCATGAGAAGCAATATAAGCATCCAAGTGCTATTTCTACAGTTACCTAAGGTGATAATGACCTTTCAAACAACATATAGAACACAAGCCATGATCTGCTACTATGCAAATGAATAAGCAATACATGTTTTGTTATGATAATAGTACAAATCTCGCAAAAGAATACATATACAACGACGACGACTTGCTATAAAAGATCATCAGGCAATGACAAGCAATACTCATTTTGTTCAACTGTTAATAGTAAAAAGCTTGCAAAGAAATCTATGCATCATGATCTATTCCCACAGGATCGATGAGTGATAACTGCCCTTATAAATAACAAAAATTAAAACATAAGGCGTGATCTGTTACCACAGATATGGAAATGAACAAGCACTACTGGTTTGCTAAATGCTAAAATTGCAATGAAATATATGCATCAAATGTTGTGTTGACAAGTCTTGTGAACAACAAAATTTAGAAAACAAGCCATGATCTGACCTGCTACCATGGAAACGGATATAAATAAGCGGTTGCCCATTTTGCTAAAATGCTAATAGTACAAAGATTGCAAAGAAATACATGCATCAAAGACTTCTACATAAGATCAAAGAGTGATGACAATCCTTGCTAACAACAAAATTTCAAATAGAAATCATTATTAATAAGAAAGAAAAGGGATACAAATAAGCAGTGCTAATTTCACTAATGCTAATAGTAGAAATACATGCATCAAAGGGTTATTTATGATCCTTGCTACAAAAGATCAAAGGGTGATGACAACCCTTAACAAAATTTAGAACACAAGGCATAATCCGGAGACAAACTGATATAAATAAGCAATAATTATTTTGCTAAATGTTAATAGTACAAAGTTTGAACGCATCAAACAGCTACAACAGCTATTTTCTGTGGATCTTTAAGATCTCCTACAGTTGACCTCAAGGCTGGATCCAAGTACCTGAAGGAGACATCAAATTTAAAGCATAGTTAGGAAAGTACCATGGCAAGAAAAACACTGAATTCAATAAAAAAAAAAGCAGAATTTCTTCCAAAACGAATGTAATAAATATTATCAAACCAGCAACAAAATGGCAGAAGCCCCAAGTATTTTGCAAAGAAGATTTTTGCTGGGTAAGCTTGTTACATGTACATAATTCAGTATTTCAAGGACCATCATAACCCACTAGCCACAATTTATGCTTGCAGTACTGGTTTAAATTTGATCAAAATGGACCATAAGAGTAATAACATAGCTGATCCCGAATAACAAGCACATCTTTATGTCGCTGAACCATACAAAATGAAAGTGATATCAATTAAATATAAACACCTTAAGATAGAACAGGCAATAAGAGAGAACTACATTTGTGCATAAGATTAAGTCTCAGCAAATAATAGAGGGTGCTAGTGAACAAAGTAATTCAGATGAAAAGAAAAAATGATGTATAGAATGACTTTGGATACCATATGTAACACAGGCTGCTTAAGTCTAAAAAATCAGGAGAACTTATCATGTGTGACAATATATTTTTGATGCAGAAGGGAGACATGGCTAGCTTTAGCATGCAAGGAACAAAAATGTAATGTGAGTTATAACAGGTCCGAGACATAAAGAGATTGGTCTTGATGTTAAAGGGAAAGATGGTGATAAAAGGAAAAAAAAAAATCAATAGATATTGGCCTAGCCAATGGAACCATGGCATTTTATTGTCCAACTAATATCTACTAAGAATATATTTAGACATTAAAGATTCGAGATGACTCAATGTTGACCAGTTGATGGTACCAGCATTCAACATCATATAGAAGATTACAATGATGTGAGAATTTCAAGGACCTGAAGGTTTGTTTTTCAAAACCCATTCTTGTGCTGGTGGAATCCCCTGCACGAAATGCCAAAGAACAAAAGTAAAATAAATGTAGTAGTTCCAAAAAAAGGAAATCAAAGCACTAATCCAATACCTGTTGGACTTTTGCAGGATCAGTTGCAGACCCAGCAGCTTTCACTTGTCCAGAAAAATCCTACAAAAGAATAGTGGTTAAGGTATGCAAATTAGACTTTAAAATCTTCCATGTTACAACATACATAGAGATAAGCCAGGGCAAAGATTGCTAGTTCTCAAAGTCAAATACACATCTATAGCCATCACTGAAAGGCACATTTTCCTAGTAAGCATCTCCATGTTCTGAATCTTTCATCCATTAACTTTCAGTTTTATGCAACAGCTGATTGGAGAACAGACAAATACTAGAAAAATGTTTAATGTTGATAACTAGCACTGAATCTCAAGTTAGTAAAGGTATGGAATAAATAGACATTGTTGGGTGGCAATGCAAACTCTAACTACACCAAAGTAGGAATAGAATAATTAACGTCTGTCTTGAAAATTATTATGCTTGATAGAATATCCCAACATACAAAAAAAGATAATTGGTAACAACACTCGTCTCATGAAGAGAATATATAAACTGGAAGGTGGAATCTATAGATGCATAAGAAAAAGAACATTCCACATTTTTCTTCTGAACTTTTTTTTTGACAGTATATTTCCAACCCATTTGAAAGGGAGCCTTGGTGCAAGGGTAAAGTTGTTGATTTGTGGCCTAAAACAGGGTAAGACTGCGTACAATAGATCCTTTCCCGGACCCCGCATGACGGGAGTTTCATGCACCAGGCTGCCTTGAATTAATTCCTGTTTATTTACTTTTATCCAGGTGGCAGGAAAGAACCGTCTCTACTCGGCGACAAAGTTTATTTTATACACGGCAGAGGGGCTCCATTTTTCTTTTAATAGGGGTTTTGGGCAAGGTTTAAAATTTCGACCCGTGTCGAAGTTTCGGTCTCAGACCGGAACGATACGGTTTCGGTATTGTATCATGTCGTGCAGATACAGTTTCGGTATTTTTTTATTTATCTATAGTAATTATAAGATAAATATGTTTATGGTATATATAAAAATAAGTCGTATATTGATTTATTATAAGTTTTCAATTATTGAATAATTTAATATTGTTAAAAAAAATAATTAAAAATAATTTTATTTAAATAAAATTGATATAACAATAATTCAAATTAAAATGGAAGTATCTATAATAATAATAACAATATTAAATAAATAAAATAACTATTTATTCATTTAATTAATTAATAATTAAATAATATATCTTTTAAATAATAAAAATTTTAAAAAATAAAAAATCAGAATATAAATATAATTTATTAGAATTTTTTTTTTAAATTTTAGAATTTTTTAATTTTTTTTTAGAATTTTTTTAAAAATTTAAATGAAATTTAAAATAATAAAAAATATATTAGAATATAAATAGGAATTATTATATTTTTAAAATTTTTAAATAAAATTTAAAATATTATTTTTTCAGAATATTAATTAATAAAATTTATTTAATTTATTTTAATTTTAAATATATTTTTTATATATTTTATTAGGATAATTTAATTAGGGTTTGTAAAAGCCTCTTCAAAATATCGCACATCCTCCTTAGTAATTGTTTAAATTAATTAAATAAAATAAATAATTATTAAAAAAAGAAAAAGTAAAAAATGGGCGGCGCCGGAAGGGTCGCCGGAAGCGTCCGGCAAGGTCGCCAGATGCTTTCTGCGACGCCATCGGCGTAGTAGAAGGCGTCGCGCACAACGCTTTCGGCGCGACACCTTCGGTGCCGAAGTCGTCACGGGATGCCGCCAGAGGCGTCCCGCGTCTCTTCCGGCGCCGCTGAGACGGGAGGCGCTCTCGTGCCGGTTTCGGCCGCCCGGCGGAATGGTAAAAACCGTCCGTGTCGAGCGGCACGAAACGATATTTTATACACTGCTATCAATAACTCGGATTAAAATTGATCATCGATAATAATAAGTATATAAATTAATACAAAGATATATAACAATTATATAAATTAACTATTTATTCATTTAATTAATTATTAATTAATAATATATATTTTAAATAAGAAAAAACTATCAAGTAAAAAAAATAAAATAGTAAAAAAATTTCAGAATATAAATCTAAATTAGTAGAATTTTTTAAAAATAATTTAGAATATTTTAAATTTTTAATGATTATTTTAAATGAAATTTAAAATAATACAAAATAATAAAAAAAATATTAGAATATAAATAGAATTATTATATTTTTAAACGAAATTTAAAACATTAAAAAATAAATTTTTAGAATATTAATTAATAAAATTTATTAAATTTATTTTAATTTTAAATATATTTTATTAGCATAATTTAATTAGGATTTATAAAGTCTGTTCAAAATATCACACATCCTTAGGAATTGTTTAAATTAATTAAATTAAATAATTAATTTCTATCGAGAAAAGAAACTGCGGCCCCTGATTTGCCAGAAGCGTTGCTGGACACGCCCAGAGGCCCCGGAAGGTCGCCAGACACGTCCAACGACCCCCAGAAGGTCGCCAGAGGCATACCACGACTCCTCCGGTGCCATCGAAGGCATCTGCAACTCCTCCGATGCCCCGATACAAGGGGGACGCCTCCTGTGTCAGTTTCGCCCACTCCTGATCTCTTTTTATAATTTGATAACATGACTTATTTTATACAAAATAAAAGACCTTTTCTAATAGATCTCCAATTATCCTAATAAAATTTGACGGACTCTTTTAAAAAGAAATAAATTAATTTTTTAAAAAATTCTAACAATTTCTAAAATTAACGATTTTGACAACTTTTAATAAAATTATATTATTGATTGCATTAACAAGAGATTTTCTCCATGAGTTTTTTTTCGAGCTCTTGAGCAACCTCTTTGCAAGTTTTGTGTCCGTCTTTTATAATACACCAAGTTCAGTTTTTCTAACTTTTTTCCTATATGCTTTATTTATATATGCTATAGGATGGGTGAGATTGAGTTGCCTTCTTTTTCTTCTCTCTTTTCTACTTATATTCTACAATCATTTTAAAAGCATATGTAGTATTGAAGTTTTGTTTTCCTCTGAGATTTGTGATACTTGTTTACAAGATCAATTGTTTTTTCGTTAGCAAAGTATCACACCAAAATGACATGAGCCATGTTCAATATAGTGTTAGCATTGTCTCTCTCTTGTCCTAGTTTTCTCATTGCAAATAATTAATGTTTCTTTAATTATTTATTTTTCCACTATAGTTTACTTTTAGAGTTTGATTACATATTGACACTCTAACTTTTGATTGAGTTGTGAGATTTGCTAGAATTTAGTGAACTGTCTGTTAGACCTCCATCCAGTCAGTTTTAACAATTATTTAAATCTAAAGGAATTGTTTTGTTAATGTTGTTGCTGATTTTTTTATTTCTTTTTTTGCTTAACTAAGTGAATCCTTATTTGATATTTGAATCTTCGTGGATGGGGGTGTGTTGACAACACCATCAAATTGAATTGGAGTGGTAGAAACCATAGGAATTTCCGACAATAGAGGAAGATGACAGGGGCATGGGCGCTAGGCCAACCGTACGAGATTGCAATGATGGCAAGAGGCAGCAAGATGAAGGTGCATGTTGCAGCATGGTTCGAGATGGTGTGGCAAGCCAATGATTGACTTCAGGGAACTAGCAGTGGTGGTCGGAAGATGCCACTATGACTGGTTACAAAAGAGAGTAAGGAGGGAAAGTCAAAGAAGCAACAACAATGGGCCTCAACTATGTTTCTTGGAGGTGTATAGTCGATGATTACTTTGGGCAGAAGGTGGATGATATGCATGAATCAAAATAGGTTCTGTGTGGGTGGAGCAATAGTGGAAGGGTGGCTTTATCTTTAGATCTCTTAACAACAGAGTACCAGGAGAAAAAAGAACTCGTATAGAGACTGAACTTGACTGATAACAATTCGCATAACACAAACAGAATCAAGCATCACACAAAGGGAATCACACAGAGAACTAAAAAGTAAAAGTTCTTATTGATCAAAACTGAGGTTACTACTTTTAGAAACTCAATTCCAATGAAATCTTGGAAATAAGTAAAAAAAATAAAAAACTACTATTACCCTCATTAATTAATTGACTACCTAATTGAAAGTTGTCAAACTAAACTAGATTTATTACCTGACCAACTCTAGTTATTACCAAACAACTCAAATTGGGAGGACCTCAACCCGTATGTTTGCGCTGGTGACAAAGTTGCAGATTTTGAAAAGAGTTGTAGTTGTGGTCGCACGACATCAAGAGAGGTAATGACCACCAGAATGCTACTGTGACATTGAAGCTAGAAGAAGTGCAAAAAGCCTTGCTGACTAATATAATTTTGCAACAGCAAGAATTGAGTTTGCACAGGGAAACCATGGTGCTGCTTGAATTGGAGGACGTGCAGTTAAGACAAACATCTAGAGATACCACAATAGCATTAGGTGACTCTAACACGAGGTATGCTTATAGATCTTTGCAGGCTAGAATGCATAAGAATTCTATAAACTCTGCATTGGATAGAAATGTGTTGCAAGGAGGACAATTGTGAAGAAGAGGCTGCTAGATTTTTTACCTCCCTTCTAGGTGCTAGTGGGGTGGATTGGCATGAAGATGAAATTGTTAACCTCTTACCCATGTTAAATAGAGTTCTCTTACCCATGTTGAATAGAGTTCTTGAAGCTGAAAATCTTTCTTATAGGACTTTTCTGATAAAGAAATTGAGTATGTTATACTCAAGGAACCGTTGGATAAAGCCCCAGAGGTGGATTTCTATAATGTAGAGTTCTATGAAGATGTTATAAAAGCTATACAATCTTTTTTGGTCATGAGCAGATGCTTGATGAGGCCGATGGTCGATGAGGTAAATGCTACCACTATAACCTTGATGAAGAAAGCTTCAGCCTTTTGCATTTTAGCCCTCTATCAATATGTAAGGTTTTGTACAGATTTATTGCAAAAATTATTGTTAATAGGATAAAGCCTATGTTATTAAAAATCAATGCTGGGGATCAGCATGCTTTCATAAATGGAAGACTAATCTAGAATAGTATGGTTATTTATTAGGACTTGCGGAAAGGGTATCACTTAGAACTAGGGCTTCCCAGAATGTGTATTAAGGTTGACTATATAAGGCATTTGACACCTTAAACCACAAATATTTGTTTGCCTTGATGAGAAAGATGAGGTCTCCCGATTGCTTTATTAATTGGATTAGATCCTGTATTTACTCTCCTAGTTTAGTATTTATATGAATATCACACGAGTTTGACTTATTTTGATAAATCTGCTACCATATTGTTGGGTTCTTTGTGGATTGTTACTAGAATCAACTAGGAAAATTGGAGTCCAAGTTACTGAAAATTCTTAAATTTTATAAAGAGCTATTTGAAAAAAAAATAGAGCCACTACATTAACGACCCCCTAGTACCGATCCCACGGATATGGAGGAAGGTAAATGCAGGTTCACAGGCGTTAGGAAGGAGCTAGTTGAAACTATGATGATATGCGTGTCTTTTAAAATAAAGAAATAAATAAATAACTAGTAGCAAACTGTCATCATTATTGGACCTCTTTTAGATTGAGTAACTTTGGAAAAGTTGCAAGCTAGAAAATCTTGAAATAGTTTTTGGTGGACCTAGACATGGAGGATAGTTGTTAAATTGTGATTGTGACTTGGTGATTGAGATATATCAGTTATAAGCCAAGATTTATAATTGTTAGCCAATAGCGTGATGATATTTAGAGTTCTGAGTGGTGAATCCAAATGATGTATAAAAATGATCTAGAATTCTCAAGGCATAGTCTTTGTGTGAAATTTAAAGACTAGAACAGTGTTGTGTGAAATTTGAAGATTAGAAGAGCAGAGATCCTTGTGAATAAGGGAAGGCAGTGTTTTGAGTATAATTCTAGTTTTTTTTTTAATATTATTTTAATCAAATTTGAGTTTAAGATCGTGGTTTGATATGAAGAATATTCACTTTCAGTGCGTTGAGTTTTTGGCCTCAAATTGGAGCTGAGTTAATCTAGTTAAATTTGAACTAAAATAAATGTTACCTTAGATTGAACTATTGTGAGAATTATGAAAGTATAATACTGAGATTTAGTGTTTCTAGTCTAGGTTCAATTCAGATTAACTTTAAATGCTATTTTAACAATACATTAAACTAGAGATAACTCAAGAATGAGAAAATAAAATGCGAGTTCAATACTCTTATTTTGCCTTGTGGGCAAGTCAAATTTAGAGGACCAAATTTCTTTTTTTTTAGGGTGTAGGATTTTATAGTATTGGTTTTTGGGGACCTAATTGTAAACTTTAAATTAATAAGATTAATTTGCAAAATTCCAATTAATAACCTAATTTTTCCTCTTCCTCACTCCCTGACTATGTTTTTCTTTCCCCTCTACCCAATAGTTGTCACCCTTCCATCATTGTTGACCTCTCGTCATTGCCACCTTGCCACTGTCGCAGCCCTACTGTTGTTGTTGCCCTAAAGTGGTAGCCATGCTATCATCATCCCACCTCTTCTTTTGAGAAAACCTAATCGCGAAAGACCTCGTTCCTTTCGCGTCATCATTGATCAGAGGACATAGTGCTACCGTCATCGCCTTTATTGCCATCACTCTCACTGCTTATTGTGACATCATACCTGAAAGGAAACCCATCTCTGTCGAGCATCCTCCTAGCAGCCATTGGAACTGTGCTTGTGGTTGCTACAAGCACACAAGGCAACGATTTTAGTGGGTCAGATCAAGCTACTAGTGAATAGCGACACTTACTTTTCTTGCAACAACATGGGATCTAAACTCTATCATTTAGAGCAAGCTTTTTCTTTTCCTTCTAGTAAACCCAATTCAGATTTCTCCTCACCCTATCTAGTGTGCTATGTCAGTGATTAAGAGGCAAGTTAGGATGGATGGAACTGAAGCATGCCTTGAGGTAAAGCGTACTTGTTTGCTTTTTATCTAAAATAAAGTTTTGTAATATGGATTTGAGATTTCAAGATAGTTTAGGGGTGACAATCACAGGAGCATCCCTTTTGAGTCATGGATACTCTTGTTAGATCTTATCAATTGATGGTATGCCACTTTTGTATTGCATGTTTAAGGTAAGTTATAGTCCATGACATTTTTATCTAGATGGATGGTTAAGGTCATATAGGGGTTGAATTTGTTTCTGTAAGTTGAGTTATGGTTAGGCTCATTATGGGATCAAATAAATATTCATATGGAAACTCTTAGCGAAGTGGGTTTATTCTTGTTTGTTTCAGTTCATTATGTAATTTACCTTGTGTATGATCTAATTTATGAAAGTAAGTCAATTATGTAATTGTTGGAAATAGAATTATTTGTGATCTCATCTCTACTCTTATTGCATGTAATTTTCTGCCATATTGCTTGCCCTTCTATATTTGTTATATCTAGTTTGCTTGTTCCCTTTTGAGAACCATGACAAATTAAATTAAATAATTAATTATGTTAACTAATAGAATAATAAAGAAATTATACTACAGAGCTTGGGTTTCATGCTCCGAAAGGGATTGCATTACTTATATTAAATTTGATGAGACAATAAATGCAGCACTCATACTATAGAGCTTTGGTTCCACACTCTAAAGGAGTTGTGTGACTTCTTATTCCAAAATAAATAAATAAATGAATTATTTATATTATAGAGTATTTGGCTCTACTCTCAGGAGGGATCCTTGATTATTATTTTTTTCTCATGCGTTTGTAGGCTTTATCCATTTTACATGAGAAGTCTATCTCACTGGATGAATTGTGAGTCATACACCTTTATTTTGTGAGTAGCATTTCTGGGTGGATTGTGGGTCATTCAATCTTTATATATTTTAGGTGGATTGTGGGTTGCTCACCCCATATATATGATAATTTTTTACTAGGTGGATTGCGAGTCATTTACCCTATATATTGATATATATTTGCGATGTACTTCGTTTTGGATTAATTGCGGGTCGTTTATCCTTGCATTTGTTGTATTCTAATGTTGAACCTATTTTGGGGTTAGTAATTGATCCCTATAAGATTTTGCATTGGCACGTCACTTCCCTGAATTTGGCATTCTATGGCTGCTCAATTTGCTGCATTCAATGACTGCAAACTGCATTAACATGCTTTATGGCACGTTGCCTTAAGTCCTGGATTTGGCATGCTATATTTTCTCCTTGAGCTGCTATGAGTTTAAGGCTGCTATGAAATTTCATGTTTAAAAGTTTTGATTATGAAGGTAATTGGTTACCCAGTTTGTTTTTGCTTTAGGAAATTAGCAACATGTAGATAGTTTTGTCAGAGTTTTTCCCCTTGCATATGAGATAGTAGTAACAGATAGCAGAGATGTGAGAGTTTCTTTTTGCATGACAAGTTTTTGGTCTGAAATGTACATGTACATATCTTTTAATGTCAATATATATACTCACTTGTCTTGTGCAATAAAAAGAGAAAAAACTCAAATCAGAATTCAAACTTCAAATATTGGTTGATTAGATTCCTTTTCTGCATCATGCTTTAGTCATTTTCATGTCAACCTTTGTATGAAACTAGAAAGTCTACACATGCCCCATACTTCCAGTGGTCACAAAGCTTGCACATGGCGCATGCTCCATGTATTCTTTGTATATTTTCATCTGTTGTTTTCTTCACTGACAAATCTGTTTTATGCTTAGGTATACAAAGTTGGGATATGCTGGCAATGTAGAACCTTGCTTCACCATACCCACTGTTGTTGCTACCAATGAATCCTTTTCAAATCAATCTAGAGGGCCTACTAAAGGAAATTGGATGGCACAGCATAATGCAAGTGTAATGGCAGATCTTGATTATTTAATTGGGGAAGATGCTTTACAGCGTTTTCGTGTTAGTAACACATACAGTCTTAGTTACCCTGTTCGGAATGGTCAGGTATGAACTGTGAAGAATTGACAATTCATTATTGCATAGCTCTCATCATGTACAGAAGTTAAAAATACCCTTTTGCAGATGGAGAATTGGGATGCAATGGAAAGATTTTGGCAGCAATGTATTTTCAATTACTTGCGCTGTGATCCAGAAGATCATTATTTCCTCCTAACTGAAAGCCCACTTACTGCACCTGAGAATCGAGAATATGCAGGAGAAATCATGTTCGAGACGTTTAATGTCCCTGGGTTATATATTGCTGTTCAACCTGTCCTTGCCCTTGCAGCCGGGTACACTACTTCAAAGGTTAGATTTTAAATGTGGTATGGTTGATGATTCTAAATTATATTATCTTGGTCTCTCCTGAAATTCTCATCATGAGATATCGCTCAAAATCAATTCTAATAGAAGCTCAAAATCAATTCTAATTTCTATCAGAAATATTTTATCAGATTTAATTATTAGCTAGTGTAAGTTTCTGATAGTGGGGATTTTTGTTGTAAGTTTATTTTGAGTGATGTAGCTATAAACTCTTTGTTTTGAAAGTTGGCCTGCACTTTTCAGTGCGAAATGACAGGCGTTGTTGTAGATGTTGGAGATGGAGCTACTCATGTAGTGCCAGTGGCTGATGGTTATGTGATTGGAGGTAGCATCAAATCCTTTCCTATTGCTGGCAAGGATGTTACTCAATTTGTTCAACAGCTTATGAAGGTAGAACATCTTCTATGTTAAAACTTTTTTCACCCTGTATTATATCAGCTAATTTGGAGGGGAGCCTCAGTGCAATAGTAAAGTTGTTGTCATGTGACCTTGAGGTCACGGGTTCGAGTTGCGGAAATAATCTCTTGCAAGACCCAATGTGGTCTGAGCCTTCCCAGGACCCCACACAGGCTGCCCTATTATTATACCAACTAATTTGGTTGATCATAAAAGTGGAACTTTCTCACTGCAATATATGCGATTAATTTTGTTTAGCTTTCAACACATTGTTTGAAAGATTTTTGTTGAACAGAAAAAAAATTTAGCATCTGAAATGTCATAAAATATGGCTTGAATTTTAGAAGATTTTTAATCAATATTTTCATGATAGTCAATAGGCATATATGGAAACCAAATGAACTATTGATCATACTAGTCAATCTATATGGATTAAGAAACTATGTTGAAGGTTAATATTTTCTATGTTTTGGTTTCAGTATATATTCTTATAGGCGAACACTTTTGTTGGCATGTGAATCTAAATGTATTAAGGAACTATGTCAAAGCTAAATCCTTCTATATCTTGGTTTCAGTTTATATATTGTAAACACTAATATCTTTGTTACATGGAGTTGCATGCATTTCTGAGCTAGAAATAGTCAATGGAAGTTTTTCAGCTAGTTAATTGTACTGAAAGAGATAGGAAGTGCCAACCACCAACCTTCTGATCTTTGTTGTCATGAATTATTTCAATTTCCAGAAAATATATATAGTTGGAATGTAACCGGAACTCTGCAAGATTTTTGAAAATTAGTGTTAATGAGAATCTTGAGTTCAGCATCAGGGCTGCAACATTTTTTGACTTTGTAGATATAAAGTTATAGTCTGAATGCATTAAATGGTAGTCTGGTAAAATAATTAATTTGTTTGATTGTAGATTCAGTTCAAACCAAATTTAATCAGTCCGAACTGATAATTTTGATTTAGTTTCAATTTGGTTTATATGTTAATTCAGTTTTGTTCGATTTGAACTTAATGAACACCCTTGCTTAAAAGAGTGGCTTGTCCTTCATTTTGTTGATATCCTAGTTTATCTCTCCAGATAATGATTTTAATTATTGGCAAGCATTAAATGTGGGTTGGGATTCTTATCAGTGTCAATATAGTTAGATAAACCCCTTATAAGATGTAAGTTACAACAACAACAACAACCAAGTTTTATCCCACTAAGTGGGGTCGGCTATCCATTCATTGAACATTTGACATAGTTTAGCATTGGCCAGTAACCTAATGCAACCCTCCTCCATTATCCAGGCTTGGGACTGGCCATGACTAGTTTGTCATGGGTGGACTTCCTTATAAGATGTAAATTAAGTGCATAATATTGGTTGGTTACTTTTTGGATCCTCCAGTAGTACTATTTCTGTATTTTTATCAGGTTTCAGATTTGTACTTTTCTGCACATTAGCACAACATACGCCAGTGTTTTTCTTGATAAACTAACTCCTATGATACTCCCGGTTATGACCTATTGTAATTGTCAACTTCTACGAGTTAACTATATTGTGCTCGTAATTACCTATTAACACTTATCTTATCATATAGGAGAGAGGAGAACATATACCACCAGAAGATTCATTGGAAGTAGCAAGGAAGGTCAAAGAACTGTATTGTTACACTTGTTCAGATATTGTGAAGGTTAGTTAAAGATATGATTTCTGGGAAAGGAGGATGCATAAGCTCCTCTGCATCATATATTTCTGCATTTTGCATGGCTTCAAGCTCCTTATGCAAAAGATGTATCAATGATACTTGATAAAGGGACAAACTGTCACATGCCAAATAAGAGTGATCAGTTTCATACCACTTTCTAACTCACAAAAGCTTAAAGTGCTCAATTTTAAGTTTGTCCTCAGTAATACATAACAAAATGCTAGCCTTGCTATCAAACTCACATTACCAATAAGTATTTAATTATTTTATGTTTAGAGCAATTTGATTACTTTAAGTTTAGAGTCTAATGGATGATCAAATCACTTTGGGTGTGTTGTATTCTTTCCCACTAGAGAATGGATGCTGATTGTTCGATACACAATTATTAAGCCAAATTGCACTTATGATTATGATAAAGAATCACAAAAAGAACTTTGATGATGAATTTTGTTACTTGTCCAATATCATTACCTAATATTTTTCACTACTGTTAGGAGTTCAATAAACATGATAAGGACCCTCGTAAGTATACTAAGCAGTGGACTGGTATTAAACCAAAGACTGGAGTATCATATACCTGTGATATTGGATATGAGCGCTTTCTTGGTCCTGAGGTGAGTTTTTCAATCTAATGTTGCAACTAACCTATGCTGCATGTTCATTCTAATATAATTCTTTTAACAAAGATCAACAAGCCTTCTTTATGAACCTTGAGGTGGTCATTGTGAATTTTTCTCCTTTATTTTTGATAGAAAAAAAATATTTTTTCAAAGTGCTAGAAGTGGATTGTTTGTTGAGCATGGTTTGATAACTTGATGAGTTTCGGTTAGAACAAGCAATATCTATTTCTTCCCGTGTACTAAAATTGAAATTGATTAGGTGAAGATTTGTAGCGTGTCACCCATATCCATTTCTCTTCGGGTATTAAATTAAACCAAACCAAATTTCTATTTAGTACTAAATAATTCTTCAACTAAACATTGAGTTAATTAAAGATTTAAAATATGATAGTAACTGTAAGTGTTGCATTAAAGTGAGAATAAATCCATGAAAACTTATCCAATTATTTCAAACACTCATACTCACAATCTTCTGCTTTGTGCCCATAACTCCATATCATGTACATGCATCTATTCCAATTTTCGTTGTGTCAACCATCTTTTTGTTGTCAACTGGACTTGTTGATCAACCAATACTAATATTAGATATCCTAGAAGTATTACGAAATCTGTGTAATCATAAATTTTGAGGTTGATCTCATGTAGAGGTTGTAAGAACTAATACTCTCATTCAATGCAACAAAACTCATTTTGGTATCAGTAGATGCTCTCACTAATAAGATTTCGTAAACATATGTTATGCTTTATAAGTTTAAATTTTTTATGATTTATGTTTACTAAATTTTGATTTAATTGATTATGGGAGCATTGCTTCTTTTTTTTTATTTTTAGAACTCAATAATGATTGTGATAAATGCTTTGCATTTTATGATTTGTTTACAAGCATGTAAAGGTTGTTGAACACATGTTTATTGAAAAAATTATTTAAAAGGTAATCAAGATTGAGAGGCATTCAAGAGTGAGTTTTGAGCTGCGTCAAGTGTCTACCTTAATGGACAAGCTTGTGAAGCACCGAGTTATCTAAGTTGGGTTTATTTAGAGAGCTTATTTTCATGACCTATAGAGATGATAGGAAATTTATGCTTGTAACTAAGATTTGGGTGATCAAACTTTGTGTTAGTTTTCTGAAAAAGGTGTTCTAAGCTAAACTTGAAGGTTTGCAAGTTTGATCGGCCAAAACATTTTTTAGTCAACAAAATCTGCTTAGATGACAAAAATTTTGGAAGTCAATCAAGTTTTGAATGTTGACGTCTAAGGATCATAACGGCTTTTAGCCAACCAAACATTAAAAATATTATTGTTGGATCTCAGCTTAAAGTCCATTTTGGTGATTCTCTTAGCGCAAGAAGAACGAAAACATTTCAATTGTTCCTTTATCTTTGTTGAAGTGCCAAAGAATTGCCTAGGGCTATGAAAGGTTTGTTCAAGATTTCATCCTTGCATTAAAAGCTCTCTTCAATAATATTTCTCCTCGCCTAGAATTAATTTCTATCTTGTAGGGTGAGATGCAAGTTTTTCTCTATAGATTTGTTTATTCTATTGTTGTAAAGAGAGTTGGGTGGAAATTTGTGCTAAGGTTTTATTTTCGTGAGTTTTTCGGTTAAACTATCGAGATCAACCCTACTGCTTCGTGACTAGGAGCAATATAGTGATTTTTATTTTGGGATTATTGCACCAGATTGATAGGCCATAAATGTAAGAACTTAGTGTTCCAAAACTACATTATATCTCTTGTTAGCGTTATGTTATATTTATCTTTATTTATATTTCACTTTACATCTCAGTTGCACTCAACTCTCATCTTTATACACACTCATCGTCTATTTACTTTTTTTTTATCTAGTTAATTGCATTCAAGGTTATCCTTATTACTTAAATTAAAAAAAAAAACTTAACATCCTAGAGCAATGAGTGACAATCAAGGAGATTACTTCACCAATTGTTCTCCATTGTATGAAGGAATTAACTTTGCCTATTGGAGGATGCAAATGGAGATTTATTTTCGCTTGAACTTTGATATGATGATAGTCTTGAAAGAGGAATATAAAAATCCATGAGACAAAAATGGAAATCTAATTAAGATGCTCAAATAGACTAAAAATCATAAAGATAGCTTGCAAAAAAGACACTTTACATTGATTTGTGACCTTTCAAAAGAATTGAATAAAAAAATCACTACAAGAATTAACTCAATGCCTTCATGAAGAATGAAGAATGGAGAAACCGTGGCAAAATGCATATTTAATACAAGCAAATCATCAAGGAATTTGATATAGAATGCACTCAAAAAATTTCTTAGAACTTCTATGTCGAGTTCAATGGTGGACCTTTATTGAGTATTAAAGGATCTAAGCACATGCAAGCTTGAAGACATTTTGCATTGTGGAGCTTTATGAAAACTTGAAAGTAAATATGAAGAGATAAAGAAAAGAGATATTTACAGATAGAGAAGGCAAGGCATCATCATCATTATCATCCTCTTTATCAAATACTAGTGAAAAGGAAGCTACACAAATTGCCAATATGGTGAAGAAAAAGATTGGACAAAAAAGATTGAGCAAGGAAGACATATATAGAAGATGATGCGCACAAGATGAGAAAATAAAATAAGATGGAAGCAAAGAATCACATGTTACAAGTGTAATAAGAAATGACATATCAAAAGTGGATGCCTAAAATTGAATAGGAAAGAAAAGTAAGAAAAGGGAAAGAGAAAAAGCTACAACTGCTTGGGATGATAACAAACATCAAGTCATCTGTTGATGAAGCCACCATAAAAATTTTCTCGGCAATTACACATGAAAAAGAAATCCTACTTGAAGGGGAAGATACTAGTGACGGTGAAAGCGACTTCAATGTAAATGACTTATCTAATGATGAATTTCTAGCTTAAGGAACTAACAAGGTTTGAGAATAAGATCAAGGCATATAGGAAGTATTGAAAGACTAAGGTAGATTCCTTTTATCTGACATGTGAACATGTTGAACAACTTGAACTTAAAAATGAAAATTGGAATTTTCAACTTTATGAGATGAAGACTCTAGAAAGGATTAACAAATGCTCCAAATATCTTGATATAATGTTACAAGGCTAAACAGTAGCAAATAATAAGGTTGGTTTGGGTTAAAAACTAAAATAACAAGAAAAGGTCGACACATCTCTCATTATTAGGAGTTAACCAAAATGACAAAAACACATTTTATACACCTTTCATGCATAGGGATGTCACTAGAGGAATTAAAGGTAGAACAATAGCTAAGGTAGGGTTCCTTCCCATAGCTAACTCAATCTCACATATTGTATTATTCATGTTTCCTTCCCATAGCTACCTCAATCTAGTTATCTCAATATGAATATTACTTGTGGAGTAGAAAAAAAACCTTGTATCTTGAGTTTGATAATAATGATGATAATGACAATTAGCATCAAAACCTTGTTTTCTTAGAGTTGCATTACCATTCCACCTCGATGGTTAAAAATACTGATACACAGAAGCCATTTGGGCAACTTCTTAACATTCTATCAATTCTAAGCTTTTTAAATCAAATTAATTAATTTTCAAGTTTAAGTATCTCTAGCATGTAAATAAATAAATCTGAAATCCTATATTATGAAAAATTATTTGTTTCTCTATATTTTTAGGCTTTGAGGATGTGACCTATGAATTTGTTCTCAGACTAACTTGCATGTTGGAATGTCATAGTCCCGTAATGAAAGTGTATTTTGTCATTGAAAGACTAAATAAAAAAAAATGTAATTAGAAGATGGTGAAACTAATACAGGTTGTATAATAATCATCTGCATTATATCAACTGAAAGTTCGCATTATATTTGCTTCATGTATTCCTTTACATGGGGAGAGGCAACAATGGGATGAATATTAGTGGACACCCAAGATTTTCAACCCATTTAAATTGGTATTTGTACTAATTAAATTGGCTCGGGACAAATTAGGGAGAATAGTTAAAACCCAGATGAGTGTGGATGGGTTTGAGTTCAAAGAATCGAGTGAAGAGTACTTAAAAAAAATAGAAATATGTAAATTAAAATTCCTAACCATTCATTTTTCTATTTGATAACTAGTGAAATTTTGGCAAGTACTCATAGGTATTCTACTCATTTATTCAGATATAGGTACCCCGATCTTTATATTATGGAATGGGTATGAGTTGTCATAGGATAGATACAAATATAAAACATCTCGGTAGGTACGAGTAGGTAAAATTTTGTGGGTACTCTATTGGTTTCTCTTTACATAGAAGGGTCGATATGGGTATAGTATCCACTACAAACTTTGTTGGTACCCCATTGATTTATATTTACATAGAAGGGTAGAGGCTAGTATCCATTGCTTGCAAATGCTTTCTCACAAGTCATCCATACCAAGATGTGGAGCCCTCTCTGATTGTCTCTTCATATTAGGAACAGCCCAATGCATCTAAAAATAACTGCTTACCTGGTCGAGAAATGCCTACTTCACATAAGCCTTCAAAGGTTCCTACTCTCCCATATGACACTAATGATGGATGGAATTGATACTTCAACACAGTGCACAATTTTGCATAACAGCCATGCTTCAACACAAATACCTTTTAATATGTTATATAACACTCTATGTTGTGCATATGAGAATTCGCAGCAGCCTTGAGTAATACTGGTATCACTATGTTTTAGTGCTCATTACACATTGTTATACGTAATGTTTGACATTTTCCTCTTTACACTCTGTTGATCTTCCTCTTATACTCGTATTTTGTAGATATTTTTTCATCCTGAGATTTATAGTAGTGATTTTATCAGTCCTTTACCTTCTGTCATTGACAAGTGCATCCAGTCGGCACCAATTGACACTAGAAGAGCTTTGTACAAGGTTAGAATTGTCTTATCCATCTGTTCAAGCCTCTTCTTCCTGTAACTTCATGCTTCTTCTGTCCTCAGAATGTGGTGCTGTCGGGAGGATCAACCATGTTTAAGGACTTCAACAGGAGATTGCAACGAGATTTGAAAAAGATTGTCGACACTAGGATTTTAGCCTCTGCTGCCCAGCTTGAAGTTGTAAAAGTAGATATATTTACATTCTTTTTCAAATACCTGTTCTCAAAACTGACTTCGCTTTATTACTCGTCTGCAGTCTCAGCCTATTCAAGTTAATGTTGTGAGCCATCCGATCCAGAGACATGCAGTTTGGTTTGGAGGTTCTATACTTGCCTCTACTCCTGAATTCTATGGGGTACTTATTTCTCCACCTCATTGTCTGGAGTCTTCTGTTGAATTTGGAGGCAATTTTTCAATGCTTCATAATTCCTTTAATCCTAACCACAATATGGTCGCCCCCGGGGTAACGGTGCAGCGGTTAAGCCCTCCAAGTGGTTAACCAAACATCTAAGAGTTGAATTTCAACTGCGGCATACCGCAGGAATTTTCTTTCAGTGAGACAATCCTAGTGAATTTCAACTAAGATAGTTGGTCACTTGAATGAACCTCCGTGAGTGCTTTATACTTTACCCTAGTGACCGGTGGAAAATTTTTATAAGATCAGACATGTCACCTCTAAGATTAGTCCGTTCGAAGAATTGGATCTTCGGATTTATATTTATTTAGTCATTGAGCTCTATCATCTACTATACTATCATTTATATTTAAATAATTTTTATTTTATTATTATTATTATTATTATTATCAAGGTTTCGGTCTTTCTTTTTCTCATCTGATGCGTATATTTATTATAGTTTCACATCATTTAACTAAAGTATTTATTAATCGTATACAATCTTGACTTTCTTTTATGCTCAAATCGTAATCCAACATTTAGTTTTATATAACATACTTGATATAATTGGTATTTTATAAAAATCTTCTTGTAGTTTAGAGTTACTTCACAAAAATGCCTCTCCTCTACGATATGAAATATGAAATATGAAAAAAAAAATAATAACAATAAAGAATTGGTCACAAATCTCTAACGAATTTTGACCGTTTTCTGTTTTGGTAGTTAATTTAGTGCAAGTTCATCAACAGGTGGAGATTTTTTTTATTTTATTTTTAAGCTTCCGTAAGGATCCTCTCTTTTCTGTTTTCATTTAAGCCTACCTCTGAGCCACAAATCAAAACGTAAAAGCCAAATTTCTTTGCTGCAAATTACATGCTTTGCTCGGTTGCAATCAAAGCTCTTTAATGGTAGTTCGACCGATTGTGCAGGCTTGCCACACCAAAGCAGAATATGAAGAGTATGGAGCCAGCATTTGCAGAACAAATCCTGTCTTCAAAGGAATGTATTGAAATAAGAAACTTGTCACATTGATCAAAGTTAAAGCTGGCTTCTTGCTGCCAAGCAACTACGACGGCAAAATCATATCGCATGGTGTTTCTGTTCGAGTACCTCACATTTAAGGGCAATTTATCAATCATTTTCTTGCCAAATTCAAATATTAGAGCAATTTCTTATCAAATTATACTGAAACAATTGTATGAAGTATTGAGACTCAGTCCCCTCCGTTACAAATAACAATTTTAACCCAACAGCTACATCCCAATTGATTAAAAAGATTACATGAAAAATCACCATTCTCTTGCTTCTTATTCAGATGCTGAAGATGAAAAGATGTGATTTGCAAAGAAACAAAGGAAAATTCTGATGTAATTAAATAACAAAAACAAGGGAAACAACTCTTCATGTAAATGTAGTATCATCAACCTGCCCTTGTTGAGAAAAAAAGGGAGGAAATAAATCTTAGCGTGTTGAAGTGAATCGCAGGTGAATTAAGGTGCCCTGTCAAATGGGGTAGTGTCATTGTAGCAGATGCCCCAAATTGCCTCAATGGCATCTTTTGCAGTGACATCTGAGCAGTGGGGATTGCTCTGAACTGACTTCAGAGACCGCCTTCGAACGCACTCCTTTAGCAAGACGAGAAAGCAAATATCAATTACAATAGCCAGTCTGGAGCATATTGAAATGATCAAATGATCATTGATGCAAATACAACTTAGGCATTTGGATGTGGTTTCAAGAATAGAATCGGTAGTTGACATAGAAAACAGGTTTGTAGCACAAGAAAACATAATGGCGTACAAACACTATAATTTAGAGTCGGTGCTACCGAAGTAACTGGAGACTCTTGAAAGAATCAAGGGCAATACTACAAGTCTGCCATACGAAAGGGTACTGCCAATTTTAATGATCCTTCAAGCCCTTGTTTTTCTTCCTATATTCCCTTCACGCTAGGAGCGCTTCTAGACATGTGCTCTAGGTTCGACAAACGAAATACAGACATGTAACATCACTCAAATCCACATGTGAGAACCATTGTTGGGGCAAATTGAAAAGATACAACCATGCGGCATTCTAACAGTGTTGCAGAAGGGTCTAGCTACTACAGTGTTGCAGTAGCTCTAGGTTAGAAGACTGGCCCCAACCCTTACACGGAGTACCAACAGCCTCGCATTGGGAATTGGCTAATAGTGTCGACCATTCTTCCCGCCAACACCCTCCCTACAGTGTCGCCACTACTACCCTTGTGCAAAGCACTACTGCAAGCTGCCTTTACACAGAGCAAGGATAGCCTCACGTTGGGAACTAGCCAATGGCGCCGGCCTTTCTTCCCACCCACAAACACCCTTTTCCCAATTTTCCTCCTACCTATTTTCAGATTTAGAGCAACTATTAGCCATTTAGAAAAAGAGAGTCACCAATCAAAATTCAATTAGAAGATAAGTTTAGGAAAAAGAATTTAGTTCGATTCGTGCAAGTGTTTCATATTATCAAATAGCAAATTATGTTCTATCCATTAAGAAAATTGCAAGGTAAAAATTTGATTTTATTATATTTCTATTTTAGGTTTATTTGAGTATTTATATTGGTATATTTAGTTTAGGATGAGAAATTAATAGTTGTTTATTAGTAGTAGGAGTTGGATTCTTTAATTTATGTTTTAGGTAATTAGGCCAAGATCGGATCCATTATTGACCTTAAGTTTTAATTAATCATAGTTTTAATTAATTCTTAGATTTTTGTGTGATTATTGTACCTAGTAAAATTATTCCTTGGTTTGAGTTTTAGATGTTTACCTATTGTATGTTTGAAATGGCTAAAGTTATCCTTTGTTTTTTTTTTTTTATAATCCAGGCTCAACTAATCCGGGAGGTGGACGGCCTTTCCCCGGTTCGCCTACTATTAAATCCAGAAGCACAAGCAGATTCACACCCAACTTCCCAGATTTTGCTAAAGTTATCCTTTGTGCACTATATACCTCTTGTGCATGAATTAAATAAGTAAAAAATATTATTTATACTGCTAATGATATTCTTTTTTTATTATATACATATAGGTGATCAATCAACATGGGGAGGGATTATTTTCATAGGATAAAGTTGATACTACAATTGCTCCTTGTTTGGTATATATATATCTGTATTACATTTCCTTCTATGCTATATGTGATTACTTGTATGCTTATATCATGCATATATTGACATTTGCATACTTGTTATAAACCTTTATCTAGACCATTGCTGAAATATGGTTAAATTAATGCAACTTAAAAGATGATTTACGATAGTCTCTCAAACTAACCATTGCTCAAATAACATAATTACATAATACGTGAACCCAAGGAGGGGACACCAGACCTCATTGTGGCAACACCTCATGCGCTAGCCACTAGACCGTCCTGAGGGGACCGCATGGGTTGCCCTCATGCACTACTATATGGTTGTTTATCACTTATTAAGGCTTTAATCCATGTATGTATCAGATGGCAATCTTTAAGGGTGACTTTAATATTTATTTCTTAGTGGATTTATTAGTGAAAATAAAAGGTGATAGTGTACAATGCATTTAATTGTGATAAAAGATGATGAAATTGAGTGAAATGACTTGTGATAAATAAATGGCGATAATTAAATGGATTTATTTGTGGAGAATAACCCATTAAGTAGGGTCAGCTATATAGATCCTTTTATGTCATTGAGCTTTATCTCATACTATACTATTATTTATATTTAAATAAATTTTATCTTATTTTTATTGTTGCTAATCAAGTTTTCTTTGGTCTTTTTCTTCCTCATTTGATGTGTACATTTATCATAGTTTCACATAACCTAATTGGAGCATCTATTGGTCGTCTATATGCATGTTCGTACTATGTTAAACGTGTTTTCTAAAATTTTCCCTCAATAAGTGCAACTCCGACTTTCTCTCTAATATTTTTATTTCTGATCTTATTCATCATATGTTTGCACATCCAACTTAACATCCTGATCTCTACAACTCTCATATACTGCTCATATGTTCGAGTCAAACCCAACATTTAACTCCATATAACATAGCAGGTTTAATCGTCGTTTTATAAAACATTCTTTTTAACCTTAGAGGTACTTTACAACATTATCATCTCGGCGTGCCTACTGTTGTTTGCCACCGTCGCTATAGCAACAATAAGATGTCATTGTGGTTACCACCACTGCCTCCGATTGTTGCTAATGTTTCTCTTCTCCGATAACATTAGGTTTTGAGTTTTAGGTAAGCTACTTGATCAATTTCCATCAAATCATATCAATTAGAGTCTTATTGCTTTTAATCATGTTGAAATTAGAAACGTATGAGAAGACTAGTAATTTAGACACGGTGCATTCACTTTGATCTCCTTTATAAAGACGTTGAATTTTGCAGAATATAATCATCATTATTTTCCCTTCTTTCCTTATGTTAAAATGTATTTCCTTCTCTTTAATGTATGATACTTGTAAAGATGATGGTGGATGATAAATAGTTTAGGGTTGTTTCTTAAATATGAAAATGAGAAATTGTTGAAGGGGGTTTCTTGAGTTTGTTTCGTTCTTTTTGGTGCATTACAATTTAAATTTCTATTTTAAACCTCTTAGTTAGTGCTGGGTTTACCATAACTTATATATAAGGCATCACCTTAGTTGAATACCTAGTCAACTCGTATAAAAAAATAGATTTGGTGCCCCTAGTTTATCTTTTTTACCTTATCTTTGATATTATATCTGAAAGTTGAGCTATATTATATGACGTTAAATGTTAGACTATAACTCGAACACATGAGCAGATGAGTTGTGGAGATGAGAATATTAAGATGGATGTGTGAACGTACGACGATGGATAGACTAAGAAATAAGAGCATTAGAGAAAAAGTTAGAGTGAAGAAAATCTCCAAGAAACACATTTAAAATTGTACGGACATATACTTAGACGGTCAATAAATGCTCAGTTAGGCGATGTAAAACTATAACAAATACACACGGAAAAGGAAGACCAAATAAAGATTTGATTAGCAACAATAAAACATGAGAAAATTTTATTTAGCTATAGATGATAATATAGTAGGGGATAGAGCCCAATGGCACAGAAGGATCCATATAGTCAACCACATCTAATGGGATAAGGTTTAATTGTTATTGTTATTTGATATATATCTGAATTGTCACATGTTTTCTCTTGAGGTGTCCTAATAGATCTACCAGTTAGAGCCTAAGAGTTGTCTTACAGCGAGCTGATGTGGATGTGCCTACTTGTTTCCAAAATTTATCTCGTGAATGATTGAATTTGATGAAATGGAATACCATGAGTTTAGCTGTAACTTTATTAGAAAAAAAAAATAGTTATATTCCTTGTCTCCTTTTATCGCTTGACAGCTGCTCCTATATTACTACTCTTTTATATTCTAGTTGTATATCCCTATTGAAACTTATTGGTGAAAAGATAATTACCAAGAAATAACTCTAAACACACAAAACATGAAAATATAGGGTGGTCCCTTTAAGAGAATTTGAACTACCGTGATCAATTAAATTACATGAGTAATTATGTCAAACTAATCAAATGATAGACAAATTATACAATAGAGTTTTGCCTCTACACTCTGAAAGAGCTCCATGATAAACTAAATTAACAAGATAGTGACTGCAGCTTTATACCATAGGGCTTCAGCTCCACACTCTATAACAGTTGCATAAGTATTTACGATGAATTAAGAATCAAACAAATTTAGAGCATTAGCTCTACAAGAAAGATGGGATCTTGGATCTTTTTGAGTGTTTGTCGGCTTTGGTTATTTTACATAAGATCTTTTCTCACTAAATGGATTGTAGTCGTTCACCCCTTCTTAAGTAAAGTGCATTTCTAGTAGATTACGGGTGGTTCACTATACACGCAGATACACACACATGATGCACTTTGTTGTGAGCGGATTGCAAATCATTCGCTCTTATATACTATGTATTCTTACCAAGTGGATTACGAGTGATTCACCATCTATTTTATATTTATATATGATGTAGTCTCATATTAGGTGGATTGTGTGTGTATATATATATATATATATCTTTTGATGGATAGATTATAGGTCATCAGCCTCTTTATAAATTATGTTAATTCTTGTGTAAAATAAGATAACTCTGCCCAACCAGTCATAGCCAGTCCTAAGCTCGGATAAAAGAGGAGAGTTGCGTTAGGTTATCAGTCATTAAAACTATGGCAAATGTTCAAGGAATTGATCCATTAAACTATTTTGTTAATGCTAGATTGCTCCCCAGAAGGAACGCGTTGCGGGGTTCAACTGTAATGTCTTAGCAAGGATTGTTACCTCTCCAAAACTCAGGTGTAGCACTAAATATGTAAGAATTCGCATTGCAGGGTTCGGCTATAACATATCGACAATGATCGCTATATCTCCATGAGAACTTGGATATAGTGTTAAATAAGCAAGAGTTCTCACACCATAGGTTGGATAAAAACAAATATCATAAGAAAACTAATAGTCTAAGATTTAGAACATGGAATATAGGAACTCTGTAAATCAATAAAGGTAGTAGATACGATGATTAGAAGAAGAATTAGTATTTTGTGTGTACAATACACAAAATGGGTAGGCGAGAAGACAAAAATAATAGAGAACTTGAATTTTAAGTTATGAGATAGTTCGTTAAAGGATGAAGTTATAAGAGTAGTTAGAAAAGAGGATAGAATTATAACTCTTAAGATAATAGTGGTGAAAGAAACTATGAACAAAATTAGCATATATGCACCGCAAGTAAGATTAGACGAAACTACTAAATCAAGGTTTTTAGATGACTTAGATGAAGTAATACAAAATATTCTGCAAAATAAGATGATTTTAATATGAGGTAATCTAAATAGGCATGTCGGAGTATGGGATTATGGATTTGGAACGAGAAATGAAGAAAGAAAAACTATATTAAATTTTGTAATAACATATAACCTTATATTAGCTAATATGTTTTTTTAAGAAAAGAGAATAACACTTAGTCACGTTCAAAAGTGGAAATAATAAATCACAAATTGACATTCTTATGGCTAGGAAAATAGATAGAAAAATTTGTAAAAATTGCAAGGTCATCCCTTAAGAAAGCTTAACTACCCAACATAGGTTAATAATGTTGGATATGCGTCTCAAGCATAGTATCAATAGAGAAAATATATATTATTCCTAGAATTAAGTAGTGGAAGTTAAAGGATGAAAAACAAAATATATTTAAGAAAAAGGTAGGAGTACAAACATTAAGTGAAATATATGGTGACTCTAATATGACATGAGATAAGATGATATCAAAATTGAAAATAGTAGCTAAGAGTGTACTTGGTGAGTCAAAGGGATATGTACCACTAAGTAAGAAATCTTGGTGGTAGAATGAGAAAGTATAAAAGAAAGTGAAGGGAAAATGAAATTATATATTTGTAAGAACGAGGAAAACTTAAAAAAATATACAATAGCTAAGAAAGAGACTAAGAAAGTAGTTAATGAAGCAAAGAATGAAATTTTTGAACGATTATATCAAAAATCGTATACAAAAGAAGAGAAAAGAGACATTTATAGAATAGCTAAAGCTAGAAAAGGAAGACAAGAAATCTTATCCAAATAAAATGTATTAAAGATGAATATAATAAGGTATTAGTAAACGATGGAGAAATAAAATAACGATAGAAGAGATATTTTCATCAACTTTTTAATGAGGACGTAGAACAATCTTTAAAATGGATGCATAATAAAAAAGTCATTGGACCAGATGATATTCTGATAAAGGTATGGAAGTGTCTAGGGAAATAAGGTATCGAATGACTTACAAAATTATTTAACATAATATTAAAAATGAAAAAATGTCTGATTAATGGAGAGTAAGTATTATAGTTCCCTTATATAAGAACAAGGAAGACGTACAAAATTGTACAAACTATAAGGGTATTAAACTAATAAGTCGTACCATAAAATTTATAAAAAAAGTAATATAAAAAAGATTAAAGAAGGAGATCACGGTAACCGAAAATCAATTTAGGTTCATGCATGGAAGGTCGGCAATAGAAGCTATGCATCTTCTTAGAAAACTAATTGAAAAATATCGGGAGCAAAAACAAGATCTACACATGGTATTCACTTATAAAAAGCTTATGATAGAGTCTCAAGTGAAATTATATAGAGAATTCTAGAAAAGAAAGGTGTTAGCATCATATATTGAACTAATTAAGGATATGTACGAGAATGTAATAACTAGAGTAAAGACTCCAAGTGGAGTAACTAAAGCATTTCAAATAAAGATAGGGTTATATCAAGAATCAACTCTAAGTCCCTATCTTTTTACACTAATTATGGGTGAACTCATTGCGCACATTCAAAACACAATACCGTAGTGCATGTTGTTTACAGATGATATTGTTTTAGTAGATGAAACACGTGAAAAAGTAAATGCTAAACTAGAATCTTGGCAGAAGGCAGAAGCACTAGAAGGGAATGATTTTAGGCCTAGTAGAATAAAAACAGAATATATGAAATTTAAGTTTAGCAATATTAGACGTAATAAGATAATGGTTAAGATAGGAGATGATGAGTTGCCTGGAACCGAAAGGTTTAAATATTTAGGATCATTTTTGCAAAATTATGGAGGATTGAGAGAGATGACTTATATAGAATACAAGCAGGATGATTGAAATGGAGGAGAGCATCGGGTGTTTTATGTAACCGTAAAGTACTTCTAAAACTTAAAGGAAAGTTCTATAAAATCACAATTAGACATGTTATGTTATATGAAGCTGAATGTTGGGCTATGATTCGAGCACATGAATAGAAAATGAGAGTTGCAAAGATGAGGATGTTAAGGTGAATGTGTGGGCATATGAGGATGAACAGAATAAGAAATGAGAGCATTAGCGAGAAAGTGAGTTACATCTATCGAGAAAAAACTCCGAGAGACGCGTTTAAGATGGTATGAGCATATACTTAGATGACCAATAAATGCTCTAGTTAGGCGAAATGAAATGACAAACCCGTGTATCAAACAAGGAAGAGGAAGACCAAAAAAGACTTGGTTAGCAACAATAAAACAAGATAAAATTTATTTAAATAGAGACAATAATATAGTAGGAGATAGAGTTCAATAGTATAAAGGGATCCAGATCCATATAGCCGACCCCGCCTAGTGGGATAATGCTTGGTTGTTGTTGTGTAACATAAGATAGAAAAATGTGTAATGTTGTAAACAAGGAAACAGGAGATAATGAAACTATTAAAAAAACAGGAATATAAGAAGGATAATGAAAAATAATTACTAAAAAAATACAAAGATATGAGTCAATGCACATCTTTTCTTACCCCACTTTATACTTATGTAATCACATTTTTTCCTTTGACCTTCAGATTTGCATACTTGAGGCGACCTTTAATGTTTGATAATATTTCAGGACGATCTTACTCAAAGATACTTGACAACAATATTGGAAATGGTTCTTTTATTGTCTATTCATTTTATTTTCATAGATTGATGCTTTTATGCATTTTGGTTTTGTTTGTTTTTTTTTTTTTTTGTATGTCCTCCTATGTCAACATGAGTCTAATAATGTCATCTTGTCAACATGGGTCTAGTTAAGTCGTGAGTCAAATATTAAATCAAATATTTTTATATTATTTAATAAATTTCAACGTTTACTATTTTTAGAACCTTGTGCACCCTTAATAGTGTCAATCTGTAAGTATGGTGCAGGGATGAATGCTGTCTTGAGCAAGGAGGCTTATCCCTTATATAGAAAGGGAACCTTTCGGGTTGTGACAACTTTAACAACTAAGCCATGTTGAAATAATTGACAAAAGTTGCCATGTTTTAGAAATGTATGCATCTACAGATTGGTTTCCTTAGAATAATAAAAAGGTCGATGGAGAAAAAGGACAACATTGATTTTAGAACGTCATTGCTTAATATCCCAGCATCCAAGCAACCGCAGTATACAGATGCGCAATTTCACAATTTTCTAAAACAAATAGATCCTGTAAAATATAGTGGCTGTAATGGCATATAACTATTTTTTGCAAGTTCTAGAGTAAGATAAACTCACTTGTTCGTGACCTCGTATTTTTAAAAATCCACGTAACAACTCTCGCTTGTAATGGCAATCTCCACTCAGGTGATTAGCACGAATCTAGAAAAAAGAAGAATATCACTCACATGCAATATTTTAAGAAAACGCAGATCTTGCAAACTTGATGTATAGATATTATTCATGTTGCAAAACAAACATTGTAAGAAATTGTGCTCTCACATTCTGATGCTAAGCAACTAATCAAATCTCATGAAGTTCACAAGTACAAGTCAGTAATTTTAGCACCCAGTAATATTGTACCTCAGAACAAGCATGATGAGCACAATTTGTCCAGTCCAAGTTTTTTGCCCGGCAATCATCATAGGCATGGATTAACTCGTGAATAATAACTTGATCTATCTCATTTTGGAAAGACATATGATTACAACAAATTGTTATCTGCAATACAAAAATAACAAAGATTAAATTAAGGTGGCACATGTAATACAGCTAAAAGTAAAAAGAATGTTGAGACAAAGTTATTAATTAATATATAAGTCATGCCATCCATTTAAATTACAAAGAAAAAGTGCAAGGATTTAAAGGAAAATTGTAAGTTCAGCCAGTACAACTTGGAATATCATCCAGTCAACCAAGATAATTATTAGAACACATGTTTAATGAGTAAAATAACTACAGGTGGATATTTTGAAGATCTGCAGAATTTGTAGAAAAATAAAAAATCTTTCTACAAATCAAGTCCCAGCAACCATTACCAACACTAAAACAAAACAAGAACATCAAACGCATAGACAATAATGAACTACTCTAGGAATTTTCACCCAGAGCACTGCATAAAATCTAAGAACCATACTCCATTCTTACCAAATCATAGTGGTCCAGAACAAAAAGGCAATCAGAACACATTTCAATCTATCATTTGCCGATAGAAACATGAATGCAATTTTGTTACAAAACCTTGTATTAAAGTTGTTATATTGGATGCAGAATGAATAGTCTTGTAGGATAGCTCCTACTAAACAACCTTTTTGCTCATTCAGATAACAAAGAGAAGATGTTCTTCCATGCATTCACACCTTTGACAAATTTATATGTATACATTCCTACAGCCCAATTTGCATAAGAAATTTAAAGCTTACAATTCAGAACAGTAGTCTATTGAAGACAAATACCAAGACCAATACAAGTTGGCAACAACAATTTGATCATGTCATCCTACATTTTTGCATGATTTTATATTGTATGCATTCCCATAGATGTAATATATTAACTTTGGTATCAATTAGACTCTTAATACTCAAAAAGATTTTCTTCAATGACTTGCTACAATAAGCTTATGGAATTAAAATTTCATTATACAGCCTACCAAATTATGACAGTCTTCTAACAAGTGTTACTAAAACTCATCCAACTTTCCGTAAGAAGTCTTCAACTTCAATGATTTTAGAATTTATCTTACTGACGTTGTATACACAATTACACATTAAAGTGAAAGGGAATACAATCATAATTCATTTTATTATTGTTGTCAATAAAGTTGTTGAAGGGGAGCTTTGGCGTAACGGTACAGTTGTTACTTTGTAACTTAAAGGTCACGGGTTCAAATCTTGGAAATAGTCTCTTGCAAAAAGCAAGGTAAAGCTGCGTACAATGGATCCTTCCCCGAAACCCCGCATGGCGGGAGCTTCCTGCATCGGACTGCCTCCTTTTTTTTGTCAATAAAGTTGTTGTCGTGACCCCATATTGGTGGGAGCTTAATGCACTGAGCTAAAATGTTAAATGTCAATAAAGATGTGTTTACTTTTTTTTTTTGTAGCTTATAGTGAAGCCTCTCCAACATTAAATATTTATCTAAATAAAATTTTGAGGATTTTCCACAACCAAAATAAGCTTTATTTTGACATTTATATCAACCGCACATAACTAATGCACAATGAGAACTTTACTTTTTCTAGTTTTCCCTTTGTGAAATGACAATCATAGACTTCCAATGCTGGAAATAAAATTGAGTTCACAATGTAATCTCAACAAGAAATAAAATCGAGGCATGAGAAATACAACTGATATGACTACAATTGGGGGAAAAAACTGAGATTGTGTTTAAGGGGGAGGCATTGATCCAATAAATAGGTCATCATAAGCACAAAAAAGGTTTCTGGCGTCTAGCAGTGAGTGTAAACGAAATATTCTCCTCACTCAAATGAGTATAAATTTCCATGACTTATGATATCAGCCAAATATTGGCTCATGCAACTCTAAAAGCCAAAGGCCTTTTCTTAGAACTTGGAAGAGAGTGACAGGAAATTGACCAGTAGCATTCAGGACTAGAACCCAAGCTTAAACAATGCACTTCATAGTAATCAGTTAATTTGCACATCATAGCAATGCAGAATAATGCAATTTAGTATCATGAATACCAAAACACATCAATTGGCGACGAAAAGTGCATGATATCTAGTGTTGCTGAAGAATGAAACGAAGTAAAAATTCAATTTTTATTTTAAATATAAGCTACCCCGCGGCCTCTGGAATAGCCACCTGCGGAGGTCTGTCCTTTGCATGTGATCGCCATGAGAAGGCGCCCCCACACAGGGCACCCAGCCTGTTCCATCTTCTCCCTCAGAAACTTCACCGTAGGATCTGATTGCAACACCCGAAAAAATTAACAATGAAACAAATTAACCAATTTGGCCTTTGAATCACGAGATGAGCTTTCGCAATCGCTAGAGTGTGAAGAACTTACGTCGGAGGCTTTTGTTGATGCCATCGACGCATTCCTTGTACGACATGCTGTTTCCGGCGCCAGTGGAAGACATGCCCTCCTCGGCACCGTCCATTACGCCTGATCACCACCCTCCGATAACTTTCGCCTGTTCAAGGAGACTCTGCGCTGTGAGCCACTGGCAGAACCAGGGGAAGAAAAAAAAACTCTTCTTTTTAAGGTTCTTAGAGCTGATAGATAAGATGTACTTGACTGGGTGCAACAACTATGGAAGGCTGGAGTGGCGCCGCTGCCCACCGGAGAGACGGCGCTGCCGACCGGAGAGATCCTAAAACATGCCGCCCGCTGGATGAAATACCTAGTTCCTTTTTAAGGATTCTAAAAAATTAAATAAATAAATAAACCCTAACCCCTTACCCCTCTTGGGTTTATAATACATAAAAATATATATAATAATAATAATTATTGATTTTTAAAATGAATATATATATATATATATATATATATATATATATATACGTACATGATTTAATTAGTAATTTTGACAGTTTAAATTTAAGTAAGTTCTGAATATAAATAAGTCGATGTTTATGGAGAATAAAAACATGAATTAAGTTAAATAATAAATAAGTTTATTAATCTGAAATAGGCTTAATATTTAATTTTTAAAATACATTTTAAAATTATTAATGGTATAACATGATGCAAACGCTAACTTTTAATGTAGTTTTCGTCCTGGAACTTTTACTTGACGGCCTATGATTTTTTAAAATCTTCAATATTTTCTCCTTTACAAGAGATGGAGAAACTTCTTGCTCTTTGATTGCAAAGAGTACAAGAGGTTTACAATAGAATGTTTGAGATTTACAATAAAGTTTAAGAAAAATAACATAAGATGTTAGTGTAGATCATTTTGTTGTTGTTGTTTCGAGCATTTCAAAACTTTTAGAGCCTTCTCCTTGTAATAAATGCTTGACACAGTCTTGATGCGTTAGCAACCATCAGTCGACTGGTTGACATCTTCACTGATAGATAAAGAGTTTTATACATTCATTCCATCACAGTATCGTTGAATATGCCTTTAATATTTGATTGATTCGTTTAGATCACGACCATTTTTCACTAGTGATTTTTTCATCTAATCTACTTCAATTGACTGATCATAGACATCAGTCAATTATTTAGAGAGCACTTTTGGAATTAGTTTCTAAGTCAACTATCTAGTCGATTCAATCGAGTCTATTAAAGGACTCCTTCAATTAACTAATGTGTCAATTACAATGGCTCTAATGATCAAGACGGTCTAAGTTGAAGATTATCCTCACTCAAATATTAGGTAACCATCACCTTGGTTGCATCAAGTCATCTCAATGTGTGTGTCCATTGAGTCTCTATGCACTTATACATACATATTAGCTCCCAAGGCAAGACCTAATTTAACCCCTTTATTCAAATATCAAAAAACATAACACTAGCCACTTAGGGCATAATTACACCAACAATTAAAAGTAGGGATGTAAACGAGTCGATCCGAATCAAACAGTATTAGAGTCGAGCTCGGCTCGTTTAAGTTATATTCGGGCTCGAGCTTTTATTACAAGGCTCGAGTTCAACTCGTTTTGGAATTATCAAGCTCGTGAACAGTTCGAGCTCGGCTCTTTATTAGCTCGATTATCATAGTTAACAAGCGTAACTCGTTAAGCGAGCTCGGGCTCGTTTTCGGGCTCGTTTTAGAGCTCGTTTTTTTTGTTCGTTTTAAAGTTCGTTTTAAAACTCATTTTTTTGCTCGGTTTAAGGCTCGTTTTTTTACTCGCGAACTTATAAACGAACATGTTCACGGGCTCACGAGCCGAATATCCTTAAGCTCGAGCTCGACTCGATAATATAAAAGAATGAACTTGAACGAGTTTTTTATTAAATTAAGTTTCAAATAACTCGCGAACCGCTTGGTTCATTTACCTCCCTAATTAAAAAATATCATTTCATTGAAAAATGTGTAGAGCAAAAAATCAATAAGACTGTAAGGTGTTCAAGTTTGTTCTAGTGCGTTTGTTCATGTCAAGTAGATGAGTACATAGCAAAAATCAAAAAATATAAATAACAACTCAAGCTAAAATGAGCATTTAATGTATTTCAAAGACCATTGTTAATTCACGCCCATGACATATTTAGCATGTCACTGCTAAATGTCCATAAACTACTCCTTTCATAAGAGATATTACAATCTCAACCTTAAAATGTTTACAATGTTGGATCAATGTGACGAGTAGGGAGGGCATGAATAGTCATAATTAAAAATTATGTAATCTCTATTAGATCCGATGCGAGCTAGAGAGGCCAGGACGAATAGCTCTGATTCATGACGACTTTGAGATTGCACAGCAAAAATACTTTGTCACGCATGAACAAGCACAACACAATGCTAACTCAGTTAGTACACTTGGTTAACAGTCCCTCTAGGTTACTACATCCAAGATCTATTCCTAACAAGCTAGGATCATTAACCTTCTTCTTGGATACCTTCCGGAAATAGAGAAGTTATTTATAACTTGTTTTTTTACAAATAATACAATAAGAAATCAAAATACAAAAAATAAAAGTAAAACAACTTTACTAATAAAAATTTGGCTTTAGATGCTTTCGCTTTAGATTGTCTCTTAATGGTAGGCAGTAGCACTTCGTCTTCAACCCCTCAAGAATTGACCTCTTCAAACTAGCTCGATTATAGGGTTGTTGTCGGGTTTATTTCAATCAACTAATCTTACCTATCGATCAACTGTTTCATCGAATTCAATCGTTGCACCTACAGAACGGTTCTTTCCAATTCAATTTAATCACCATTAGTCGGCTATTAAACCTCATCAATTGACTGATAGGCAACCAATCTAGTTTTCAGTCAATTTCTAAACCTTATGTTTGCTGCTACAGTGTCATTAGTTGATTGCTTAAACTCATCAATCGACTGATAAACAACTAGTCGAGTTTCAATTGATTTTTAAATCTTTTGTTTGTTGTTATAGTGACAACACTCGATTGATCAAACTCATCAGTTGACTAATACCATAGAAAAATACTATAGTAGAAACTATATGTAGGATCGAAAGCGCTAGAGGAGGGGTGAATAGCGCTTGTGGCTTTCACGTTCGTTTCGGAAAACTATCGAGTAATACGCAGCGGAAATAAAAGAAACAATTGCAAACACAAACACCAAGATTTATTTAGTTCGGAGCCTGTGTCGACTCCTACTCCAAGGCTCGTGATCGTTGATCGCTTTCGGTGGGCAATCACTATAAGCTTCGAAAAATTACAATTGGAAGTACAATATTAAAGCGATAATAAAAATTATACCGACAATTAAAAATAGTAAACTTGAAGCTTCTAGTCATCAGACTCTTGTTACAGCTTTGTCAGATCATCCTTTGAGCAGCACATGGAAGAAAGATCGCAAGTTTTTGTTATCGTCGAGTTGCTGCTCGAACCAGCCTTATAAAGTCTATGGAGGGCGCCTCCAATCCAGCCGAATCCGCAACGACGATAAGCTCTGCTTCATCCATAGCTTATCTGCTCGAGGGTGCCTCCAACCTCCATGGAGGGTGTCCTCCATCCAGCATCCAGGGTACCTCCAAGCTCCATGGAAGGCACCCTCGTGCCTGGCTGCGAGGCTGCTTCTCCAAGTCACCCGAGGTGTCTCCAAGCTCCATGGAGGGCGCCTCGGGTACTGTTCATCCAAGGCAAACATGTCCAATTTTCTTTCTGCAAAATACGTTAGTCCTAGAAACCAACCATACCATGCAAAATAAAGTTAGCACAATATAGACATGATAAGTAAAGTATTTGACAGTCTTCGGACTGTCCGGTTCTGACTTCGGATTTCCCGTCCAAAAACCCTAGGTCGAATCAACGCCTACTGTTCTCTTACCGGGGAACACATCCTCACCTACTCCACTTAGGAGAGTTTACCTGTTGCCAGACTGATCCTCCAGACCGACTGGATTTTTGCTCAGTACCCGAGGCTCCAGGACTTTCTGTTGGACGTTCGCTCCATGACCCATCCAGTCTTCCACCTGGTTCATGACACTAGGACTTTCCACCTAGAGTCCCTGACTCTAAGACTTTTGCCCGAAGCCCTCGATCCACCAAGACTTTCTGCCTAGGGTTACTACCCTCTAGGGCCTAGGGTTACCATCCCGTAGGGTTTTCCATTTGCCTGACCGCAGCTAGGACTTTTGCCTAAGTACACTTAGGACTTTCCTACAAACTCATTTAAACACATTAGATCACAAATAACCTTAACTTTGGACCCTTTACCAATTTTAAAACTCAGTTTCGATCGTCGGATGCTTCCCACACCAACCCAAATGAAACTCTACTTTGCATTTCGCCATGAAGTCAGTTTGTTCCTTTTTGGTCCATATGTATTCTTCTTTGTTCAGCTACGTGCTAATATTTAGGTGCTAAAAAATTGCATTTAATTATTAAAATAATATTAAAGTCTATTTTGAAAAATACCTCCATTCACTTTTTCCACATCGCAAACTCCCCCTCAAACTTTGATGGGTGTATGCTAGATCTGACCATTATCTTAATGCTTTAGCCGGCGGTTTGTTCTTTTGAGGCAGTTGATCTTTGATACCAGGGTAGTCTAGGGGCTTGGACCCTATTTGGACACTTGGAGTCTGGGTGCTTGGACCAAGTCCAGGTGCTTAGACAAGTCTACACAAAGTTGACTTGTCCAGCTGCTGCTCCGATCGCTTGGGTGATTCTCCGGCTATCCAGAGTTAAGCTCACCTGAACCCAACTCTGGCCTTCTCTCCTCAAGTTGTTTTCAACTCCGTCTTCTCATCCCTAGAAGCATCGCGCGCGTCCTTCTCACTCCATCGATGTACTCTTCAATAGCTTCTCATCTCTTGGATGTACCTAGCCCATCTACTCACTTCCCTTGCCATTTTTCTTATCCGTTGTGTCTTTCGCTTGACTTCTTATGTTCCTAAGTCCATGTACACTTAGACACAAGACATCAAAAACACAAAGCCTAACTTAACTCGATTGATCACATCAAAATTCACCCAAGGTACTTATAATCTCCCCTTTTTTGATGTGCATCAACCCAAGTTAAGTTAGGGTAATAACAAATAATTAAATATTATTTTAATTAAGTACAAGTAAAATATTACAATTTAAGTACAAGTAAAATATTTCAATTAACTCCCCCTTAACCCCCTAAATTTCTTTACCCCTTAATCCCCTAAATTTTTCTCCCCCTTTGATCACATCAAAAAAATAGGGGTAAATAGAAAAACATCTAGAAATTATACTAAGGGTGATTGAAACAATGATCAAGGTAATTTTTTTTAAGATTTTTTTTTAAATATTCAAATTTCTAAAATTTAAAAACTATATTTTTCAAAAAAAAAATTTTTAATTTTTAAAAAATTTTGAAATTTTTTATCAAAATTAACCAAAAACATTTAGATTAGGAAAAAATGTTCACAAAAAATATAAATATAATTCATTTAATAAAAAATATGTATTTTTAGAAATAAATATTTAAAAATATATTTTGACCTTTAAAAATTTTCTTAATTTTTTTTAAGTGTGTAAAATAAAACATTTACTGGTAAAAAAATTAAATATTTAAAAATAAAATATTCATAAGTTTTTAATATTCAAAATAATTGTTTTATAATTAATTTATGAAAAATTATTTATCAATCAAATAATTCCAAAAATATTTATGATAAAAGAATATCTATGGTTTTATCACAATAAAATTTTTGAAGATTAATATTGAATAGTAAGTTTATATGAAAATAACATATCAATTAAGTTAAATAAAAACTCTAATCTAGCAAATTTATTATTAATTTGAAGGAAATCTAGGTTGGGCATACTTTTGGAACCCAATATAGGTTCCTACTTAGTCGATTTATCAAGAATTTTCTTAGAATTACATTTCTTAGTACTTTTGTGATTTGGTCCCCATGATATCTAAAATATTAGTTTAGTCCTACATTCCTTCTAAGGTTTGAAACATATAAAATATTTGAACATGCATTATTCTTTTTTATTTTTTTATTTTTTTATTTGATCCTTTAGTTTTTTTATTTTCAACTTTCAATTTATTGAAATCTTCTAGTTGACATGCATTTGCTAAGGTAACTTTTAATTCAGTATTTTCGTCTTTTAATTGTGTATATTTTGATAGTTTACATGAACTTCTAGAAAGCATTTTATAAATTCATACAATTTATCAGGAGGTAGAGAACGTACCTCATTTACGGTGTTAGTATCATAATTTGATGCTCCCTCTTTATCGCTGCTTTCCTCTGAAATAGCTCCCATTCATCGATACTTTTGATGCTCATTTTAGATGATCTTGCTTCATCGTTGGCTTCTTGATGACTTGTCATTAGTGCAAGTCTGGCGTATGCTTCAATCTCTAATTCAGATGATGATGATTCATCCCAAGTCACCTTTAGGTTCTTGTGCTTTGTTCGTGTTGACCTTTTGTCATTGTCTTTCTTCTTCAGTTTTGGACAGTTGTCTTTTACGTGTCCTTTTTTTATTACAGTTGTAGCACCTTATTCTCTTTTTTCCTTAAAGAGGCTTCTTGGTCTATAACTTGTTAAAACTGTTATACTTAAAGAATTTTGAAATTTTTTTTATCATGTATGCATTTTCATTTACATCAAGGGATGTGTTAGAATCTGGTTCATCCTTCTTGGCTTGCAAAGCTAGGTTCTGACTTGTCTTTGTTTGTTTTGTAACTCCTACACATCAAGACTCATGTAATTCAAATGTCGAGAATAATTCTTCTAGGGTACTTACCTCCAAGTCCTTAGATTGACAAAATGATAGATTTCATAGAAAAAATAAAGTTCATAAAGATAATCCCAAGAAATATTTTTAAAATGAAAAATATAATTTTTATTAGAAAATACATAAAAATAATATATCAGTCAGAAAAATTTAAAATTTTTCTTAAGATAAGCGATAATTTTTTTTTAGAAAAATTAAAGTAGAAATTAATTTCCAATAGAAGTTATACAAAATAATTTATTTAGATAATTCTAAGCAAATAAAAATTAAATTAAAGTATGACATGCATAAAAATTTAGTTTAAGTATGATTTTGAAATTCAAAATGGGTTCCTTCCAACCGGATTAATCAAAAACTTTCTAGCGATATATTTTAGTGATAATTTTCTAATCTGACCCTTATAATATTTAAAATACCAGTTAAGTCCTGAATGGTTTCTAATTTGTTGAACCTATGCACATGCATAATTCTTCAAATTTTTCTATTTTAGTTTTCAATTTTTCGTTTTCAATTTTTACCTTGTCAAAATCTTCTAATCGGCAGGATGCTGCTAAGTTTAGTTTTAATTCCTCATTTTTATTTTTAAATTTTCCATTTTTGATTTCTAATTTACAAGAATTTTTTGATAATATTTTTATAAACTTAAATAACTTATTAGGAGGTAGAGGTTGCATCCTACTTGGCTTGCCAATTTTGTTCTCGAATGTCCCCCCTGTGGAATGGCTTTTTTTTGGCATTTCCCCCCCCCCCCCCAATCGACGCTCTCGATGCTCATCTCTGATGAATTTGCTCCATTATCTTCTTGGTGACTTGCCATCAATGCAAGTCCCCATAGGCTATGACGTCTAAATCTGATGAAGATGTTTCGTCCTATGTCACCTTTAGATTCTTGTGCTTCTTTTGGGTCGCTCTTTTATCCTTTTCCTTGTCATTGTCCTTATTCTCTAGTTTTGGAAAGTTGTCTTTCACATGTCATTCTTCATTACAATGATGGTACCTTACTTTCCTTTTTCTTCTTTTAGGTTGCACTTGATTGAATTTATTAGTTTTAACAAACTTTTTGAACTTTCTTACCATATAAGCCATTTCATCATCATCAAGAGATGTTTTAGATTCTGGTTCATTCATTTTTACCTTCAAGGTAATGTTGTGCTTCAACTCCTTTAGATATGCGCATCTAGACTCATGAATTTCAAAAGTGAAAAATAACTCTCTAAATTACTTACCTCTACATCTTTAGAGATGTAATATTCATCAACTAGAGTTGACCATTCAGTTCTAGGGAAAGTGTTAAGCGCATACCTTAACAAATCTTGGTTGGTTACATTCTCCTTTTCTCTGAGATTCATGAGTTCAATAACTAGTTCTTTAAGCTTAGCATGCAAATGAGGAACTATTTCACCTTCCTTGAGTCACAGATTCATTAGTTGGTTCCGAAGAAGATCCCTTCTTGTGAGCTTGGCTTCGGAAGTTCCTTCATGAAGCTCTAGGAATTTATCCTAGAGATCCTTTGCAAACTCATAAACTCTTATTCGATTTACCTCTTGTGGTGGTGACATTCTTAGTAGCTGGAACTCTGCTTGTCCATTCGCCACAAATTTGGCTTGTTCCTTTTTCGTCCAATGGTCTTATTTCTTTAGCTCACCGTTGCTATTGGTAGGTACTACAAAACCATTTTTCTAGATTAAAAATATATCGAAGTTAGTTTTAAAATATACCTCCATCTTCTTTTTCCAGTGTGCGAAGTCTCCCTCAAACTTCGGCTAGTGGATGCTTGTTCCGGACGTCATCTTTTGTAGTTTGGTTGGTGGTTAGTCTTTCTAAAGCTGTTGGTCTCTGATACCACATGTTGGTCCCTTAAAGCCGGCAATAGGGGGTGAGTTACCTGTAAATAAAAATGAAAAATGTTTCTTGATCTCATAGCTTAATTAACACAACCACTTGTTAAAAAAAGAAATAAGAAGCAAATTAATTAAAAAATAGAGACACAAAAATTTACTTGATTTGTAATTAGAAGATTACTAATCCAAGACAAGTACACTATGACTATCTCCTTTGGATGGAGTAGCATCTTACAATGTTGACAGCTCACACAATAGTAGAACAGACAAAGAACTCATTTACAAGTGTTGTCATCAAACTACTAAAATTAGGGCTGTATTTATAGTGCTAATTTGGGTGCCTAGAAGGGTTTTGGGTGCCTAGGTGTGGACAAAATTTTATCTACGATGCAATAGATTATGACAGCTTGGCAAGTGATAAGTTTTGTGGTCTAGGCGCTCGGAATAGCTCCGGGTGCTCGAACCAAAGTTAACTCCATGTTGACATTTTATCCGGGTCTTTCACTCTGGCTCCACTCATTTGGGCGATTTTGGCCATCCGAAATATGGATCACCCGAACCTATTTTCTAGGCTTCTCGAGCAACCTTCTGCTCTGACTTCTCATCCCTCAGAATCACCACACATTTCCTTCTCGTCTACCAGCGTACTCTTTCGCAGTGTCTCATCCCTCGAACACACTGAGCTTGTTGGCTCTCTTCTGTGCCATCCTTCTCGCTAACTGCGTCTTTCGCTCGACCTCCTGTACTCCTAAGTTCCACACTTAGACACAAGGATCAAACCACAACAGGACCTAACTTGACTTGACTAATCACATCAAAACTACTATGGGGTACTTACAAATGCTAGATCCAGCTATTGTCTTGGTGCTTTAGTCAACGGTTAGTGCTTCTGAGATGGTTGGACGCTGATACCACTTGTTAGTCTCAACGCGGCTAGCAAGAGGGGTGAATTACCTGAAAATAAAATCAACACTTTCTTTTACTTTCCAAATTTAGTAAATAAAAACACATTAATTAATTAGAAATTAAAGCATAAAATAATAGTAAGAGACAAGAATGATTTATTTGGTTACAACCGGAAAGGTTGTTAGTCTTAGACTTTGAAAGTACCACTAAAAATCTCTTTTTGATAGAGTAGTCTGATATGTGTAGATTATATATATTATTTTATATCGTTTAACACACATCTTTCTGTATTCATTTGGCTATGATCTATGCTTCTCCACTCTTTTTTATCATATTTTAGCATAATTACTATGCATCTAGAGATTTGTTCGATGTCTATTTTAATGTTTTAGGAGCAGTTTGGAGTGGAAAAAAATGCTAAAGACACAAATAAAGATTAATTGAAGCAAGGAATGGAGTGCACAACTCATCTTAGAGTCAAATTGGACCTAGCCATACTTTAAGCCACGGGCAAGAGAAGCTCAAGGAGTTGGTCATGCCAAATGGCATGGCCAAGGAATAAGAAAAGACACTAGCTATGCCAAATGACACAGCTAGGAAGTGGACTCAGCACAAATGAAGATTAGGCCATGCCTTAGAGCACGACCTGAAGCTGTGCATGCTATCTTCCATAGTTAAATTAGGCAAGGTCGTGCCTTTAGGTACGACAATACACTTAAAGGAGCAGTTTTGAAGAGTTGGTCGTGCCAATTGGCATGACCAAGAAGAAGCAAAGCAGAGTTGCTCTGCTTTGGTTGTGCTAAACGGCAAAGCCTAGCGGTGTGGACAGAGCCAAATTGGCTCTGGCTGTGCCTTAAGGGCACGGCCAAGGAGCCGACTAAGAAATAGCCAAGAAGCCAGCAGTAGGGAAGGGTCATGCCATTTGGCATGGCCAAGCAATTATGGTCGAGATAAATTGGCTCTGACCGTGCCCAATGGCATGGCTAGATGCCCGAGCCATGTTCAGGTGGTGCCTTTAAGCATGACCACCTAGTGCCTCACCTCTATAAGAGGGGCACTTCATCTCCTCCACAAGGGAGGAAGCTTAGTGGACGGGAGGAGACCATCTAGGTCAAATTCTTACATCTAGAGGCGTCATCTAAGTGATCCGAGGCTGTCCCGCTGCTCCATCCTCGTTGGCATGCCAAGATCTGTATCCAAAGGCTTCAATCGACATCAAAGGATAAGATTTCCTCCTCTTTTTTGGATTTCTATTATTATGAGTCTTTGGATTGTATTTCTAGCTATTATGGAGTAGATTTAAACTATTCTAAGACGTAGAAAGTAATTGTAATGTATAGATATTGTAAACTCTATTGAATTGCCAATTCCCTTATTTGATGAAGCTTGTATGCATATGATCTATTCGATGAATTGCTTGTAAAAAGATGCTTTTTTTATGGACATGAATTTATCTATCTGGATTGCATTTCTATATGCTTAGATCTCATTTCTGTAATATACACATTGCTATGTTTCTAAACTTGAGCATGAACCTGAATTTTCATTGGATAGATGCATAGTTTGTGGTCTCTTCTGAGTGTACATTCTGATATAGCTCGACATGACCTTAGGATACTTATTTGGAGTTGAGTATCTAAGGTAACTATCCTTCTATATGGAACGTAACCTCCTAAGGGAGAATAATTCTATGTACAGACAAGTCAATCACTTGACCTAATGGACTTCCCCTAATCATATGCTATGCAAGTGACCTACGTAATCTAGAGTTATAAATCCAGGAGAGACCTTGTGACATGAGGTACTCTATTGAAAATTTGGACTCTCTAGATTACTTCTTTACTTGATAGCATACTTGGCTACTAGCAGGGGAAGTACTCCGAAATACCATCATGGGGTGGTAATTGGTAGTAATTTAGATTGTCCTGCAATCATATAAGTAGAGAACTAGGGAAGGGCAAATTCATAGCACAGTATCCACCATTAAAATGAAACCAACGACCTAGAACATTCACTGAACTAAGGACTTCCTCAATTTACTTTCTTTTACTTTTATATTTTAGTTGAAAATCTCAAAACAACCACTTATCTATTTTGTCTATCTAAATTTGAAGTGTAAAACCAACTAGCATTTAATCTTCAGTCCTCTTGGGAATGACTTATAAATTTTATTACTTGATGATGACCATATGCTTGCAGTTTATCACATCAAGTTTTTGGCGCCATTGCCGGGAACTGGACATTTTAAATCTAGTTAGTTTACATTAGAGTTTGTTTAGATAATTACTTCAGTTCTTTAGTTCTTTAATTCTTTCATTTTTATATATTTATTCATTATCATTTCTTTATTGCATTTTTAATTTCTACAATTTCAATTTTGCAATTTGCTTTCTTATAAACTAAAAAACAATAAATTTCAATTTGCCTCTTATTAGTCAGTTTGTGTATGCGAAGAAACATTGCAGATCTTTTGCCCATTGATCTTGAGATTAACTAGACATTTCATCAAAGATAAAATTTTCAAAAGAACCAACAAAAGTAGGAACAAAGAATTATGGAAAACAAACCTTTAAAGGATTATACAGTGCCTTATGCAAGAGGGCCAAGATTCAGTATCTCCAGACCTATAGTTGAGGCCAATCAATTCAAATGAAAACTAGCTTTGGTTGGGCCTCGTAGTTATTTTGATGTGATCAACCAAGTTTAGGTTAGGTCCTGTTTATTTTTTATCCTTGTATCTAAGTGTGCAGGAGCTTAGGAGCGCAGGAAGTCGAGCGAAAGATGCAGCTAGCGAGAAGGATGACACGGGAAGGGAGCTGATGGCTTGGTGCGTCTGAAGGACGAGAGAGTTGCGGAAGAGTACACCGGTGGGTGAGAAGAACGTGCGTGACATTCGAGGGACGTAAAATTGGGATGGAAGATTGCTCAAGGAGAAGGCCGGAAATTGGGTTCGGGTGAGCCCTATTTCGGTTGGCCGGAATCACCTAAATGCATGGAGCTTCGGAAGTCAAAAAAAAGGAGAAAGCAAGCTGGAAACGAAGCTCAAGGTGCCTTCATCAAGTATTGGAGGTGCCTCCACCTTGGAGGCGCCTTCATGCTTGTTTGAGGTACCTTAGCCCTGGTCAAAATGACCATTGTCAACCGGATAGAGTTCTAACCATTCACCCGAGTTGAGGCGCCTTGAACCTCAGTTGGAGGCGCCTTTGACCTACGAGATAGACTTTCCAGGGCTATAAAAGGACCCTTGGACCTAGGAATTAAATATCAATCAAGAAATCAACTATGTATTCATTTCTAGCAATAGTTCTGAGCTTCTAGTGTGTAAAAGGTTTCTCTGCCTTCAGAGAAAGAGATATTTCAAAGCTTTTTCTACTGCCTTGGTTTAACAACCTTCTTGGTTGTAACCAAGTAAATTGCTGAGTCTTTTTCTTTATTTCTATTAGTTTACTTTATTATTATTGCTGTTTATTTTGAGTTGAAAGTCTTGAGGAGAGTATACTTTTATTTTGCAGGCAATTCACCCTCCTTTTGTCAGCCCCGCTGCACCAATAAGTGGTATCAGAGCCCAACAGCCTCAGAAGGACTAACCACTGACTGAAGCACAAAAGATAAAGATAATGGCTGGCACGAACATTCATCCCCCAAAGTTCGATGGAGACTTCGCTACATGGAAGCGAAAAATGGAGGTATTTTTTAAAACAGATTTCGATATTCTTATTACTATGAAATATAGTTTTACAACTCCAAAAGACAAAGAAGAGTACTAATGGATGAAGAAGGAGCAAGTCTATTTCGTGGCCAATGGAAAGGCGGAATTCCACCTGCTCAGCGTTCTGCCGCCCCAGGAGTCGGATCGGAAGTTATGACTCCGCCAAAGACCTATAGGATAAATTCCTGGAGCTCCACGAAGGTACCTCGGAAGCAAAGTCAACAAGGCGGGACATCCTCCAGACCCAGTTGACGAATCTTCGAATGAACAACGGCAGAAGGTAGTGCAACTCCAAGCAAGAATCAAGGAGCTAATAACGCAATTGACAAATCTCGGTGAATCGGTAACAAACCGAGTTCCATCCGGTATGCACTCAACGTCTTCCCAAGAACTCCAGAGTGGGCGTCCTTAGTAGATGCTTACTACATCTCTAAGGACTTTGAGGTAAGTACGCTAGAAAATTATTTTCTAC
>JBBMJZ010000081.1:8393924-8404313 GCA_037833815.1 Zingiber zerumbet | reverse complement strand
AAGTGGGTCAAAGGGATTGACCGGACACTTGGTGGGGAGTCTTAGCAGGTCAAGGGAGTGACCGGATGCTAAGCATGGTGTACCAATAGGTCAAGGTTGACCGGATATTGGTTTGGAAGACTTGGGACTTGGTTTGGGCAAAAACCAAGCTCTGGATCGGTCTGGTGACCGATCCAGTGATACGCCTGAATCTCTGATCGGTCTGGTGACCGATCAGATAACGAACAGAGAGTTGGGCAACTCTCTGTGAGTGAAACTGATCGGTCTGGGGACCGATCAGAAGGGAGTCTGATCGGTCACCACGACCGATCAGTGACGAGGCCAACTCTCACAGAGAGTTGGCTGATCGGTCTGGGGACCGATCAGCCCAGAGCCTGATCGGTCCACAGACCGATCAGGGCACGGTCAGAAACCCACAAAAGGATTCTGTGGGCTTACTGATCGGTCTGGGGACCGATCAGCATGGAGCCTGATCGGTCCCCACGACCGATCAGGAGGTTTCCTGATCGGTCCACAGACCGATCAGGGTCCTAGCCGTTGAGTCACAACGGCTAGATTCTGTGTGCTTTCTCTGTGTTTCTTCGCAGGCTATAAAAGGGGCTGAGGGCTTCTACAGGCGAGCTCTTCTTCTTCCTTGGATAAAAGCTTCTGCTTCTGTGCTCTGAGGATCGAGCTTTGTTGAGCTCTTGAAGCTTCGCGTGAGCTTCCCGACTGGTCCTTCGGCTGCTGCTGTAGACGTCCGTGAAGCTGCTGCTTCAGACACCAGTCGACAAGAAGGCAAGCTGTACATTCTTATTGTATTTAGTTTCTTGCTCTTCTTTGTACTCCCTTCTTGCTGTTGCAAGAATTTGTTTGTGGCGAGGTTTCTCCACCCAGAAGGAGTATTGATTAGCCGGTTTTCCGGGGACTCATCCACCGACGGATTGATAGGCTTCGTCCACCTTACGGACACGCCGAGGAGTAGGAGTTTATCTCCGAACCTCGTTACATCGTGGTGTTTAAGGTTTGATTTCTTCTTAGTTCATTTCTGTTTATATTATTTCCGCTGCGCTAACAAGAACTGTAGAGAAGAAACGAGCGATTTGGGGCGGCTATTTACACCCCCCCCCCTCTCTAGCCGCGTACGAGCGATCCTAACACTTTGGTGGTTGATGGGTGTGGGCCATTCGACACTTTGGGGCATATACCTGCTTGGGGATCACTTCTTTTTTCAAGGCTGACTAAGTCTCTTCGACATTGATGTAATTCATGACCCTTTCGAGCAAGTGGTTGAAGTCTCTCGTAGGCTTTCTGATGATTGAACAAAAGAAATCATTATCTGTAAGTCCTTGAGATAAGGCGCTTACCAAGATTTCCTGAGTAGTTGATAGGACGTCCATGACCACTTGAACGAATCTTTTAATGTAAGCCCACATTGCTTTTTAGGGCCCTTGCTTAATCACAAACAGGTTCATGTTCGTCTTCTGATAACAGTGGTTGCTAGCAAAATGCTGAAGAAAAGCCACTTGGAAGACTTTAAAGCTGCAAATGGATCCAATCGGCAAACATTTGAATCACCCCTATGTCAATCCGGACAGCGTGGTGAGGAATACTTGGCACTTGACTCCATCGGTGTACTGCTGGAGTGTAGCCATATTGTCAAATTTGATGAGATGATCCTCGGGATCAATTGGTCCAGTATACTCTCTGATCATCAGAGGTTTATAGTAAGGTGGTAACTGATCGTTGAGGATTTTTGTGAGAACTATTTATTGATCCCCTCGGGAGAGTCGTCGAGTCGGGGTGCTTTACCTTTCCATATATCCTGGACGGACACGTCCTTGAAAGATGATCCTTGCGTCCTTTTCGATCGGCCATGCTCTTCCGAGGGCGTGCGGAATGACACCTTGTGATAGGGGATCAACGCGTTTGGTGCTTCCTGGAAGGCACTAGTCGGTCGGTGGTTCGACTTTCGGTTAGTTGGGTCTTCCGCTCGAACTCTTTGGTCAGCTTGTTGACCTGTTGCCGATGCAGCTAGGTCATTCAGAACTCGATAGTCAGCTATTGTATGTTGTTGTTCCACCATTTTTGCAGCTCGAGCCTATATCAACATCTCCAACTCTTCTTGTGTTAACATTACTATAGTAAGTCGTCCAACATCTTTCATCTTTACATTTCAAATTCAAGTAAAGTTTCCCACAGACGACACCAAATATTATTATTTCCAAAAGCGGAGGAGATAGCTAGTTGGGCATGTGGCTGCGTGGTTGACCTGTTCCACAGTCAGCTACTATCTATTGTTGTTCCACCATTTTTGTAGCTCGGGCCTGTATCAACATCTCCATCTCTTTTTGTGTTAATGTTACTGTTGTAAGTCATCCAGCGTCTTCCATCTTCACGTTTCATATTCAAGTGAAGTTTCTCACAGACGATACCAAATATGATCATGTCTAAAAGTGGAGGAGATAACTAGCTAGCCACGTGGCTCCCCGGTTGACTAGAGGAAGACTCCGTGTGGTCGTGCAAAAACCAAGAGCATTAGTACTGGGCTAGGGAAGGGGCCCTCGACGTGGCCCTCTGACACTCAAGTTAATCCTCGGTTCAGTGGAAAAGAAATGGTAGAAGTGAACAGTAGCTAGAGCGTGTAGAATAGTGAAATATCACATACCTCTGTCTGTGAATAGAGATCCCTTTTTATAGTGTCACTGTAGCATCTGTGCATGCATCTCAAAACATATGCACGTTTACCAAAATGCACGTTTACCAAAATGTCCTAGAAAAAGATAAGACAAAAGTATCCCTGACATATTTCCTTAAGCTAGCACACAAATCTCTGATGTAACAAGCTTTTTATAGTGTCACTGTAGCTTCTAAAGTACTATTTACTTGCTGGATATTTTCTATTGTCGGTGGCACAAACTTCTAGAGTACGAAAAGGTATGCATATGGGTCCTGCTATAGGCCGACTAAATGTCGGTTGGTCGAGGCATCACTAAATCGATTGTACTGAATAGATATGTTGGATTGATCTTCACTCAGCTTTACTATTGTCGGAGAGGCGTGCATCCGATCGGACATGAGGTCTGATCGGCCAATACGGTGGTCCGAGTAACTTGGCATCCAGCTCATAATCCCAGCTGCATGTTGCGAAGGGCTATCGTTCGGATAGTCCCATCAGCATTTTACATCTGACCGACTCTGATGGTTCGCTAGGCCAACTTTGATCGTTTGAACTTGACTTCTATGTCAGCTAATATACACTACTTCTGAGGGTCCATATTTATCACCATATCATGGAGCTTTTAGTTTTTTTTTTTTTTTTGTTAACAAAATAATGAAATTTTTATTTAGGATAAAAAAAAAAGATAGATCTGTTACTTTAAGAGTCCGCTAGTACAATGTCTTATGGATACAGAGTAAGGTAAATATAGATATACATACTTAGACACATGATATAATAAATTTAGATCGTCAGTTCTTGAAAATTAATTTTACCCATAATATTAGAGATGTATATGTCTATCATCTACGCTACACTACACCTGAACAACCTCTATTTTTATCATTTACTTGATTTTTTTATTCGTAGATGATAGACATATAAAATGGTGGACTAATAAATTTATTTAGTGAATTTATAATTTTTAATGTGTTGGTAAAAATAAACCTATTTGTTGTGGTTTACTACGGGAGATGCTGTCTGTCTCTGTCCATCCTGTGATTTCCCGCATCCAACTAGCCACAACCTGTCGCACATGCTGTACCAGCTGGCTGTTCCAGCAGTGTTGGGCCAACAGTAGGCCTGTGCTCAAGATTATAAATTTAAAATCTTAAGTCATTTTGATATTTTATTTTTTTAATTGAAATAGAATTATTTTGGTATCGTTTTGATGTTTAAATATATGATGGTAAATTGACAGAAAAGTGGTGAAAAAAATTAACTATAAGAATTACTTTCTACTGTTATCGTTTTGACATTATCTCAATTTTACATGTTAAAGGGTCTCATAAAATAATATTAAATTTAGATAATTTACTATCATCCTGTTCAAAATCAGACTAAGACGAAGATCAACGGAGATAATGTTGGTATTGACTAAGAGGTGACTTTGATATACCTTATATACGCACGTCGGAAAAGCGAACTCCCACGTAAAACTACAAAATCTGTAGTAGGGAAACTGGTGGTACTTAAGCTCTGCACACACTCAGACAAGTAACAGAGCGTTAGAGACCAGAAACCAGGGAAAAAGTCTCCGGCGCAGACCCTTTGACGCTCAAGTTAATCATTTTTCCTTGGAAAAGCAATGTACGATGGAAGGAAAAATTACTGTTGAAGACAAGTGCGGATGTATGCGTACCTGGCCAAGAAAGAGAACCTCCTTTTTTATATGACTCTGAATACCTTTTGAGCATGATTGCTGTCAGAGAATGTCAGGTGTCAAGGCTTGTCGGGTGAAAGAAGATGTACGGTGACCTCCTATTTGTAGAAGGAAGGTTCCACCCTTAGCGAATGACAGACCACTAGAATATTCCCTGACGTATGACAATTATTCTCTAACAGGAGATTACGATTCCCTGACATTGTTGTCGCTTAATGCTTTCTATACCGCTCGGGTTCAACTGCAGGCAGCTTAAGATGACCGCTTAGGTGTACCACTAGGCTTGAGTCTGAGGATGAGTTATGGTGAACCGACCGGATTTATCTGAGACTGTGGTGAGGGACCCATCTTTTGCGTCTTGATTGTTGAAGAGTCGATCAGGAGTTGTCTTAGTGAAAGTAGCAAACCCATCTAGGCATCTACACAGCTTGAGCTGGGGAAGTCTGATCAGTCGGGGGTAGGTCAGGAACTAGTACAAACTCTATCTTATATCTCAGCTCTAGGGATTTGCCCTGACCGTGACTGACCAAGAATTATGCGGCTAATGATGTAAGACGGACTAATTCCTTCCTTTTATTGACTGTTGACTATCATAACCCTTTAACTATTGACTACTACGTCTTCTTAAGTATTATCCCACCTTTATGTACCGTCTATTAATTCTCCGATCATTAAAGAAATGCATAGTTGTTTTGATTTTAGTCATAAAATATCATCTTACTCTTATACTTTCACTATTTTTTTGGAATTCCACTATTATTATTTTATTGAAATGCCACTGTAATCCTCTAATCTCTGTACTTTCATTATTATTATATATGCGATTTTTGCTAACAACGGAAGTGGTAAATCAATAACACTTATAAAAAAAGTAAACAACAACAACAATGAAGGGGGGCCCACTCAGAGGAGGGTCAACGACAGGCTGGCCGATTGGACGGGATGACGTTCTCAGTCAGAGCATAGGCCGACCGGAAGGAAGCCTCCCCGGGTAGAATGGAAATAACCCAACAGTGAGTTGGGTTTCCGACGCTTAAAGGTAAATGATGAAGGGCCGAGCGGACAGGCCGCTCGGCCAAGCCATGGGACTCCATGGACTCCTCCGAGCACGTAGATATGCACAAGCCGGGTGGAGATGGGTGTTCAATAGCCCGTTCGGCCTATAAAGGCCGAGCGGAAGACCCGGCGGGACTGTTGTAGCAGATACGACAATTTGGGACAACGGGGTCAACACCAAGCCACTCCTGGCACTGTACGATGAGAGTTCCGCTGTCCCATCAGAGACGTGCTCGGATTACCGCGGAAGGGGTCAGGCAGGGCTTCTGACACGCCCATACTGGGTATGGGCGTAGACACGTGGACGCCTCGAAGGACGTGTCCACTCTTCTCCGGGGTCCTATATAAGGACCCCAAGACTCCATCAGAGGTACGCGAGGTCTCCGTTTCTCCACCACTTTCTACTACTCCCTTGCCTGACTTGAGCGTCGGAGGGCCGTCGCCGGGGCACCCCCCCGGCTCGGCTTTGCTGCAGGTTCGCCGGAGCACCCGTGGAGCGAGGAGGGAGCGCTGCTTTCCCAGCATCCACTGACCCCCGACTCGGACAGGATCACCTGTAAAGCTATACAGTGGAGTTGTCATGGGTTGAAGTTCGCTCCAATTGATCTGAAGCTGATCAAACACCTTCTTGAATATAATATTCACTGAATTGCTTGTATCAATAAAAGTATGATGAATGTTATAGTTAGCAATTGCCGCCCTAATGATCAAGGCATCATTATGAGAGACTTCTACTTCCTACAAATCTTGGGGACCAAAATAGATTTCTGGTCCCTGTACTTTTTCTTTGATCCACACGATTGCATTGATTTCCAACAACCTAGCATGTGTTTTTTTGAGCCCAGTTGGAATCTAATCGATCAGGCTAGTTGATTAAGCAAGCATGATCGACTAGGTTGGCGATTAAGCTTCAAAAATATAGTCATTTGAAGTAGGTTGCTGACGTGGTAATCGTGGTAATCGCTTAAGAGTAAGCTTAAGCGATTAAGGCACCCGAAGAGCCCTAGAAAAGGGTTTTGGCGTACACTATTCCAGTAGAGCTCTCACTACAAATTTCTCACCGATCAACACCAGTTCTTGGAGACTTAGAGAGAAGTGTTGCTGTACTTCCAAGTTGATCAAGAGGTGTCTATAAGCAAGAAGTAAGAAGCTAGGGTTTCATTTGTTGTAAATCTTGTAAGATTTCATATTGTATTAGCTTATTCTTGTTCTTCTTCTTGTATTTTTGTGTATGAGCTTATACAAGCCTTCTCCACCTCTAGATTATTTTTGAGAAGGAGCTCTTTCATAGTGGATGTGTGAGAGAGGGCTAGATCCTTGGATTAGTCACCTCATTTGAGGTCAATACCAAGTAAATTCATCTTGTTAGCATTAGAGGAGCTTGCTTCAAGTTTTCTGCTACACATCATTATTGAAGAAGTGAGCAACTGAGCAAGATGAGTTATTACTCCCGCTAGCTCCAAAGTGGCCCAACAGACCAGGCCTAAAGCACCTCGGCTTAAAATACCGACCAAATCTCTCAGAACACAACTTTATTTCTCTGGGTGGCCCATTGTACGCTTGACTAGACAAAATACCAATCAGGCCTCTAGTACTTAGTTTCATATTGCTTCTCAGATGGATTTCCAGTACGCGAGAGGCATCATATTATTTTCCGAACGGATTTATAATAGTATTCAACACATAACCGAGCATCTTAAAGTGAGAACAGACATAAAGATGGCTGACCTTACATGCCGACTGGGATATACTTAGCCGACAACATGAGCAGAGAATCCTAATAGCCTGTCTAAATAACAACCACATGTTAAAGAATATTCTTATGGAACCTTCTTTGATGATTATTGTGTCTCTCATCAGCAGGCCACTCATAAAATCATATTCCTCTAATAACCTCAGTAACAGAAGATTCCTCAAATAATTATTGCATATTGCCTAGGTTGTACATTTTCCTTTACTTAACAATCTCTAACACACTTTGCCACCTCATAATTGAGGAGGTCATGTGAGGTACGTGGTATATAAAGGGGGGTCCTCTTCATTAGGAAGGTACATTCTCTGAACATCTGAAGCTTACTTTCGCATGCACATTCTCTACTATTCTTCATTCACTCATCCGGACTTATACTGACTTGAGCATCGGAGGGTCTTCGCTAAGGACTCCCCCCTAGTCTCTAGGTGTTGACGTTTTATTGGCTCATCTCCGTATGTGTAGGATCAAAGGAGAGCATCTCCTTTGAGTAAGAAGTCTTCTCCCAGTCAACAATTAAGTCACCATGCCCAGCATGTCATCTCTGCAGTTTTCAAACAAGATCACTAGACAATATGGAATACTAGGATTTCACTAGAGTAGTTAACTCTAGATTGTAAAAATTACACTAATTAGACTAGGTAAAGAGAAATCCTAGTAGATTGGGACCAATGGCGTCCAATTGGGAGTTGGGGAGAAGTCACGATTCCATCATCAAATATTAGTCATCAATAACTTACCTAGACTTTTGTTGACTAGCAGATTCAATTATCATCCAAAAACTAAAACTTTCCATCGCTTGTGAGAAATATGATTCTCCCTAATATATCTGGACTTCCATTGCCAACACTTATTAAACTTCTCTAGCCCCAATTGTGTGGTCTACCTACACTCTTGTACTTTCCATCAACTAAATATTAGGTTAAACTTAAATCACTTAGACTTCTCATTTATCAACTCTCTTATTGGACCTTTTCAATTTCAAGGTATTTGATCAACCTCGACCCACTTAATCTTCTTTCATAGTTAAATATCTAGTCAACCTCAGCATACTTGACATTATCAACAAGCATATTGCTCAAATATTAAAAAATACTCTTGGTTAATCACCCAACCAATAAGTGTTTCTCATCTTGCGGTCTTTCAAATGTGCTATATCATCCTTCTTTGATCTCTTTACAAAATTCATGAGTAACAAACTCTATATAGATCAATGTTTAATTTAAATCATTTGTTCAAATATCAAAATTTACGATTCCATCCCCAGGGGTGCCTAGTTGGCTATAAAGGATGACAGATTCGTTACAATGAGGCATGAATCAATTTATGACGGACGTATGCCCTTAGAAAAAAACTTCTCCTATCCCCTATCCATTTAATGGTCGACTATAAATGAACCCTTCGATTTATCTTCCTTCACATAATTTAAAGATGGACTCTAAGAAATGTATGAGAAGAATATAGTCACCTTTTATTATAAAATTCATGGCCCGACTTAGTCACTAGGGGCACGACTACATCAATATAATAAAATATATTATTCAAATATCAAAATACAATTCATACCTTATTTAGCTAGAGTCGATTGCACAGACTAAAAAAAACAGAGCATATGCCATCGGGATAACATATGTCATCGGGGTGTCATGCCATCGGTCTAAAATAGACAGAGTAATCAATGTATTCACATAGGCATCCAAAAGAACAATTTACATGCATAGTTATAATCTCGCTTGGATGTCATATGATATATTTTAATAGAGACAAGGTAAGCAAGTGATAAATGCTATATTTTAATATAACATATGTTCTTTGTCATACATTAAATGACAATGAACATTTTATTAAGTTTTTTTAAAAAGAAAATATCCGTCTAGAATAAGATAAATCAATGTATTGACCTGAAAAAGGATACGTGATATATAATAAATATTATCTTATAGCAAAAATTTATTAAACTACTAAACTTTATTTTATTTAAAATAAAATTGATATATCAAACTTATAAAAAAAATTAAGATTTTCCTGAATAATAAAATAATGAAATCTAATATAATAATTATTATCATTATATTCCAACTTTATTTATAATATATAATATATATATTTTCATAGGCAACTTGTGCTAGGATGACATATATTTAATAGTAGATTCATTTTTGAATAGAGGATCTCAACCATTACCCTAATCCAAACTATTCTAGTTTTGGGTTTATGGTTAATACTCAAGAGTTTCTTGTAGAGCATAAATATTTGGGTTTGATCCCGTCCGAAAATTGAGTCGGACGGAGGTCGGTCGAGTTGTCGTTGGTGTTGACGGAAAGTCACCGAGGCGTGCGGATGCCCCGGAAACGTGCTGATAGACCCCCACGGACGGCTGACGGGGGGCGATGATAAGGCTGCTCTTCCTGCGCACACTCAAACGATCCCACCTAACGTTAGAGGCCGGAAACCAGGGAAAAAGTCCTCGGGTCAGGCCCTCCGATGCTCAAGTCAAATACTTTTTTCCCGGAATATAAGAGAAAATACGAAAAGCAAAGGACTAGTGAGAATGGACGAGTGAACGTACCTGCATAGGGACGAAACCTCTCTTTTTATACCGTTGCAAGTGTTTCTGGCGTCTGGCAAGTGTCAGGGAATGTTGAGTGTCAGGCTTTGTCTGGCAGTGGTTAACACGTGGCTTCCTCCTATAGGCTAGCAGAAGAATCATAAGGGCAATGAGCCCCCAGACCGTTAGCATATTCCCTGACATGTGATGATTATTCTCTGACAAGCGGTTACGATTCCTGTGCTTGGTTGTCGTCTAACGCTGCATATCCCGACCTGTTCACGACCTGTACAGCTTACCTGGCCTGGTTCTAACCCTATCTTGTAGATGACTTGCCTCGTCATTTCTGACAGGCGCTCCTTTCTGTGTCCTGTCGTCAACCAGTATTCGACTTGTCCTATCATTCCCGACCTGTATACCTCGCCTTGTCTTGCCTTAACTTGTATCCGACATGTACTGTATTTTCCCACCTGTGATCCTTGCCTTGTCTTGCCTTAACCTGTATCCAACCTGTACTGCATTTCCCGACCTATAAGCCTTGTCTTGTATATCTCAGCCCTCGAGCATAGGCCTGTAGAGCTCGAGCTATATCCGTACAGCTTTGCCGTTCTCGACCTGTATCTCCTGACCTGTATATCCCGGCATTCGAGCGTAGGCCTGTAGAGCTCGAGCTG
>JBBMJZ010000081.1:8374294-8384510 GCA_037833815.1 Zingiber zerumbet | reverse complement strand
CCTATAAGAACATATAAGTTAAACTTAGAATCAATAGTGTTAAGTTCTGCTTGCGATTCAAGTTTAAATTAAAAGAACACATGGTAGCTAGGGAAGGTTCAGACCTTGTACAAATTTTTTGTACAGTGGAACCAGTAGGTTTTCCGAATAGCAACCAACATTAATATTATTTATATGTAGGTTTACTCCTGATGGTCATTGAGTATCGACATATATTACCTGGAAATTTAAAGAAAGAGTCTGCATTTATGGTACTACATGGAGACATGTAGACAGTGAGACTAAGAATTTTTATTATAAAGAATTTATGGTAAGTAAATTAAATATATACAATATATTTATCCTTTAATATACTAAATTTTAAATTGCAGAAAAAATATACATGGAAGGATGAGCATGAGGCAGAATTTGCAGCGACTTGGAATATTTATTGTGCGAAGTTATACAAAGACCTATTATATTATGTGAGAAAGGATGGCACAAGACCAGCTTATGTATCCGACGAGATCTGGGGTGCATGGACGACCACTTGGTCTACAAAAAGATGGCAAACAAAGGCTCAAAAAGCTCGAGAAAATAGGAATACAGAGCTAGGTTGCCCGAGTACCGGATCTGCTTGGCATACATCAGGATCCCGATTTATTGTTGAGCACGCTATGGATCTGGTGAATTTAATTTAAAGTTATATAAATCATTTTTATTTATTTAACAAACTTGTATAATTTTGGTCAAACTTATTTGTGCATGCAGGAGTGTTCTTTAGAAAGACAACCCACTTGCCTGAAGATCTTTCTCAAGATTCACCAAAGAAAGGATGACACATATGTTGATCTTCGATCCAAAAACATTGGAGTTTGAATTATTAACTTTATTATATTTAATCTTTAATAATGATTAATTAGCTTTAGTAATTGTGTATAAAATATAAATTGTATATTTTTTTTACACAGGAGGAAATGACAAGTAGGGTTGCTCAAGCATCTTAGCCACTAGTAGAGGGAGGGGACTCACAGGATCTATCCACCCAGTAAATAAATGAAATTTATTATGATGTTGTGAGTGGACTCCTCCCTCAACAACCTTAGCTTCCAGGCCAAGGTGGTATTTGATTGCTTGAGGACTCCTATGGGACGTGTCAGTTCCTCTTCTTCTTCTTCTGAGGTGGAGTCATTAAGAAAAGAAAATCAAGAATTGAAGACTCAAATAACTACGATGGATCAGAGGTGGGAGGAGAGGTGGGCTACTCAGGAGCAGACATTCGCTAGATGCGAGTAGTCATTGCTAGATGGGACCGATCACAGCAGTCCTAGTCAAAGGAGACTCGAGACCCATCAAACCCTGCTGATGAGTAGATTTTCCTAAGGTATGTTCAACTACAATTTATTTTTTTTAAATTTATCATACATTAATTAAGTCAAATATATTTATTCTATTTGGGAATTATTAAATGTTTATCTTAGATTATATTACATTTTTCAGGAGTCCATATTGATACATTCACCATCACCACTATCATTGGATATCCAAAATATAATCCAAATATTTTTTTACATGTAAAATTAGTTATATATTACAATGTTTGAGTTATATATTACATTTGCATTGATTCATTCTAATCATAATCTCTTGTATTTAACTTTTATAGAATTATATTTGGATATATGTATAGGTGATGTATCATGGTAAATATTTTAGATATTTTGTATTTGCCTTTCACTTATCATTTACATTTGGATACTTATGATTGTGAGTACTTGATACTTGGATGGTTCTACTTGTATTTTGGAGATTTGGGTCATTATGATTATGTTTTGTATTGTATTTTGCATAGTTTTATGTTGTGAGTTTATTATATGTTGTGACTATTTTGTATGGATTGTGATTTATGTATGAATTGTGTTTGTGCTACCATCGTTTGTGACGATTTTTATTAATATAAAAATTGTATATAGGATACGTGGAAAAAAAATAGGTTTTTAAAATTTTTTATTGATTTTTACTGACGGAATACACTATTCCGTCGGTAAAATATCGAACAGCACAGTAGCAGTTTTGATATATTGCCGATGGAATCATTTATTCAGTCAGTAAATTACCGATGGAACTAGTTATTCCATCAGTAATGACCGACGAAATATTCTACTCTGTCGGCAATTGCCGACAAAATAAATGGTTCCGTCAGCAATTGCCGACGAAATAACTGGTTCCGTCGGCAAGTACCGACGGAATAACTGGTTTCGTCGGAGATTTACCGACTAAATAAAATTCAGTTGGCAACTTCTGTTACCTGCCGTTTACTCTCTACCGATGGGACAAGTGTTCGGTCGTTAAATTATACTAAGGGAATCAAATGTTTCGTCGGTAATTATTGACTGAATTTTATTTCTGTCCGTAAATTGTAGTGCCAACCAAATTACTCCCGGTATCACGAATTCCGTCGGTAAACCCAAACACCGATGGAATACCGATATAAAATTCAGCCGTTATTCCCAGCTATTTTTGTAGTGTCTATTTCTCAATGATGTGTGACCTTTGAGATTATAAGTTAATCTCAATTTTTGCTCTTAGTGACTATTCAACTGTTTACTTAAAGTTTTAATCAGTATCTATTACTTTAGCATGTATCCTATGGCTATGGATGATTCGGTCTATGGAGCACAACAAGAAAAATGACTAATTAGAATGAATAGATTCTAGCTTAAAAAAAAAAAATTAAATAGATTTACAGCTTTTGATGTTATTTACAGGCCGACCCATTTATGTTATGCTTAGAAATGATTGTGACTATTGAATATGGAATATGCTCTTGACATAATAACCATTATAATGGATTAGAGATGTTCATATTGATGAAAATAAAAATTATTTAATTTGGGTAATAGCAAGACTTGGATATCTCCAAGATAATGGTTGTGTGCCACCGGAAAATTGGATGTTTCCTAGATAACGGATATGTACTACCAGGAGAGAAGTTATGTGCCATTATGAGAGTGTCTCTAATTCATTTGGAAGAACGGCTAAGTAAAGTGTAACAACTTTGTTAGCATTGATCACTCATAGAACAACTATGTAAGATGTAACAATCTTCTTAGCAACTATCACTCAGTGTGTTTGTTGTCGCATGAACCATTTTCTCTAAGTATGAATTGGATGTTCTGATATGGTCTTTGTGACTAAACTTTTATATAATCTATGTGACTTATTTAATCTTTATTACTAACTAGTCTTAGTGAGTTACCTTAGATGAGTGAGAGATGTAGGAAATGAGAATATGAGTTTCCATAAATATAGGCATGCCCACGTTGCCCACTTTCTTTGGGATAAAATATCCTTTTTACTCCTGAGATAATTCACATTATAAAGAGTGCGTCCAAGGATAGTTCACGGGATTGAGAAGGTGAGATTCATTTTCACGTAGAAGAATAGTATCCGAGGTTATGGGATTTGGTTCGTGGATTTATAAAGAGCTTTTTTATTTTATAATTACTCTTCGACGGTGAGTTCGAATCTTCTAGGGACGAGCATGAAGAACATGATTCATCACGGTAAATTTTATGTTTTTCATATCATATTATTCCATACATTCATAAATAATATTTTTATATTATGCCTTTTTGGATACGATAGTAGTAAATTAGTTTTAGATTGATATGAATGGTTAAGAATTTTCATATTATATTACTAATATGTAAACTGGATTAGTTTTAGCAAGAACTTAATTAATTAGAACAACTATATCTATTTGCCCATACACATACACATTCCATACTGCATCGATCAATTTTGTCTCATCCACTTTGCTTTATCCTCATCTTTCTTAGGCGTACTTTCATAGGTGAAGTTTGTGCCAATTGGCGTAAGAAATAAATTTACAGAAATAACATCCTTAAACATGATCATTGCATGTCAAAATTATATTTAACACAAATTTACATATCTGTTACATATTTCCCTTGAATATTGTTGAGCTACAACTACAATGGCGAACATCCTCCCTCAATATGTTAAATATTTTTAAGCTCCATTATCATATTCTTGGATTTAATATATAAATATCTTGTGTACATGACAATTCACAAATATATGTTTACATTTCTAGAATGTTATTTCTGTTATAATTAGAAAAAGTGATTATACCCTCACCCTAGATATATTTCTCACAGTTTATACCTATAGAATATTATTTACCTATATCTATAGATATAGGTGTTAGATGGATCATTGTATTAAAGGTATTTTATGATAATTGGGAGGTTGTTTTGATGATGATCATGTCGGTATCATGATTATTACATCATGCTCATCATTGCATGGCACGCTAACGACCATTGCTCTCTTGTGGTATGAGCTAGTTGGCAGTCATATATACATATGCATGTTGATGACCATTGCTCCAATGTGGCATGGGCTAGTTCGTCGACCATTGCTTCATTGTGGTATGAGCTAGTTGTCAGTCATGTTAGCTGTCCATTCTGCCACTGAGGGAGAGTGATAACTTGGAGTGGAGCTAGTCCTGTCGTGCCACCCAGCCACTCAGCGAGAGGAGTGATAACCGACATTGTGAGCAGTCAGGGACCCTAATGCTATATAGTTAGATAACTATTTAGAACTGTCCGTCTCGACCACTATATAGTGATTGGAGGGTAGTGCAGTTGTCATGGACTCAAGCCTCTTGGCCATATAGGGGTCGTGGTATCTGAGAGGTGGCGGGGGTTGACCATGTGGTATGCATGCATATTTACATATGATGTGCGGTGCATCTGTGGGGATATATTTGTATACATGTCTAGAAAATACTAGCTACATGTGATTGTGATATGTTACACTTGTTTGAGCTATGATTATTGAATATGGTTGTCATGCTTCATACATGTCATTTATTATACATATATATGCTGTCGGTTATATTGCTTAGGTGTTACGAGTAGATCTATTGCTGATCCCCGGTGAGTTTACTGATCATTATACTGTATCTGTCGATTCTAGATTAGGTATGCGCATTTCTTATGTCAGTTATAATTATGTGCGGTCATTATGCCAGTTATGTTTAGGTGTATTTATTATGTCAGTATGATCATATTCTTATTTCCCTACTGAGACTGTATACTTTGATCTCCATATTTTATTTAGACTATGCACTATCTTGTCTATTGCCTGCTAAGTGACCCGCATTCACCACCGTATTTGTGTATTATCTTTTTCCTCAGATAGTAGATAGATGATTGTGAAGTCGCTTGGAGTATCATGTCTGCCGGTCCCACGTCACATTCGAGGACAGATTATGGTTTTGTTTCTCGTTTTACTTACATTACGATTTATAGACTTGGCATTGTATAACTCGATTTTGTTTTGGAGTTTTGCTATATGGCATCTTGTATTCGTTTTGTTATGGTTGTGTAAGCCTAGCATGCTAACAATCTTTTGTTTTGGTTAATGGGTTTCCCTTTCATTTTCCGTAGTATTTTTAGTACAGTCGTGTGAGCTGTTTATTATACAACTGCATGATTGTGATCATTTTATTCAAGCCCAGTAGACTATGTATATAATTGCATGGTTATGTATGTTTCAACAATGTGGGTTGTTGATTATAGCTTGTGAGTAGTCTTATGGCATTGTATATATATTTCATATTGTCATAGTTACAGAGAAGATGCTATCCGTTTACCAGGCAGACATGTCATTTATTATACATATATATGCTGCCGGTTATATTGCTCAGGTGTTACAAGCAGATCTGTTGCTGATTCTCGATGAGTTTACTTATCATTATACCGTATGTGTCAATTCTAGATTGGGCATGTGCATTCATCATGCAGTTATGTTTAGATGCATTGATTATGTCAGTAGATCATGATCTTATTTCTCTATTGAGACTATATACTTTGATCTCCATGTTTTATATAGACCATGCACTATCTTATCTATTACCTGCTGAGTGACCCGTACTCACCACCGCATTTGTGTATTGTCTTATCTTTTTCCTCAAGTAGCAGGTAGATGATCTTGGAGTTGCTTAGAGTATCCTGTTTGCCGGTCCCACGTCACATTCGAGGATAGTTTTTGATTTTGTTTTCTATTTTACTTGCCTTATGTTTTGTGGATTTGGCATTGTATAATTCGACTATATTTTGGAGTTTTACTATGTGGTGTCATGTATTTGTCTTCTTGTGGTTGTGTAAAGTTTAGCCAGCTAGCAATCTATCATTTTTTGTCTATGGACTTTCCTTTCATTTTTTGTTGTATTTTAGTACAGTCATATGGATTGTTTATTATACAACTGCATGGTTGTGATCATTTTATTCTAGCCTAGTGGCTGTGTATATAACTAAATGGTTGTGTATGTTTTAGCTGTGTGAGTTGTTGATTATAGCTTGTGAGTAGCTTTGTGGCATTGTATTCATGTTCCATTTGTCACTGTTATAGGGGAGATGTTGTCCGTTTGTCGGGCAGGAACTCCTCTGGGACGTGACAATTTGAGTTCCGAGCGAGTCTGATCCACGTCGGGAGTGGGGTCTGCATGGAACCTATCAGATCAATAGGGCCAATCGGGAGTGTGAGGCTTTACTAGGCTAGTTATTCTGCTTTCTAACCCACCATGGACTTTGACCGCCACCTATGTAAACTCATTGACCCCTTTTCCTTTGGGTTAACCATTTCCCTATTCATCATATCCAATATCTTGTTTCATTCATGTGAGGGATTGTTGAAAAAATGTAAATGGAAACACGACTTATAGGTTATAATTCTAACATTAGTTGAGTGACATTATGATTGATCGATTGTACAAAGGCGATATGAATCCAAAATCCGAATTGCACCAACCTAAAAATTCTTATGTGAACACTATTACATACAGCAGATCGTAGCCAGGGCATATATAATATGCCTGTAAATTAGTCCGAATTTGCCACCCGTCTTTCTCTGGTATGCTCACATGTCATTGCATGTGTATGGCATATAACATTGCATGAGTATACTACGTATGGTTGTGCATGCACAATGTTCCTGTCCAAAAGCGGAGAAGACGAAAAACTAGGGATGTGGTTGGAAGCTTGATGTGACGAAGACTTCACATGTTCCTACAACATAAAAGCGTTAGTGCCAGGCCGGAAGGGGGTTCATGACATTAGCCCTCCGACGCTCAATTCAGTTTTCGGTGATGTAGAGAGTAACAAAAACGCAGCAACAAAAGAATGTGTAGAATGGTGAAATTACGCATACCTTTTTTTGTGGATGGGAACCCCTTTTTATAGTGCCATTGTAGTATTCGTACATGCATCTCAAAGCATGTGCACATTTCCCCAAGCATACTATGAAAAGATAAGTTAAAAAGTGTCTCTGACACTTTTTCTTAAGTGAGCATGCATATCTCTGATGCGACAAGTTGGAAGCTTCTGAAATATGATTTACCTATGGAACATGCTCTGTTGTCAGTAATACAAACTTTCAAAAGAGTACAAAGAGATACACAAGTGGATCCCATTGTGGGTCAGTCAACGTCTGCTCTATCGAGACACACCCACTTGGTCATGTTGAATAGTATAGTCTTCCTTCACTTATCCTTTCCGTAGTCGGAGGGTTGTATTTCTCCTGAACTGACATGTCGCTCGCTTGGCTAAGATGAGGGTTGTGGGTTGTAGTATCCGTCTATCTCTTAACTTCAAATTGCCTGCTTGGTCTTGCTAGCCCGTTCGGCCACGTCGCTAGTTCGGCCATAACTGATCCGCTCTGTCGACTTTGACTCCTTACTTGACTTTGACTTCCATGTCAGTTAGTCTTCCTTGCTTCGACTCATCTATGGTGGGACCCCTCTTCATCACCGCATCATAAGTCTTCCCCTCAAGTCTAATCGAAGGAGGTTACAAGTCTGACTGACTAAACAATTAGTATATTCTGGAGCTCTTTTCTTCACAACTAGGTGTTCTAGGGTTTATACCCACCACTCGGCTACAATGCTATCTTGCTCAAGGGTTTATAACCACCACTCAGTTGTGATATTCTCTGGCTCAAGAGTTTATAGCCACCGCTTAGCTGTGATGCTCTCTGGCTCAAGGGTTTATAGCTGCTTTTCAGCTGTAATATTTTCTGGCTCAAAGGTTTATAGCTGCCGCTTAACTGTGATGTTTTCTGGCTCAAGGGTTTATAGCCGCTGCTCGACTATAATACTATATAGTTCAATGGTTTATAGCTGCGGCTCGACTGTGATGCTCTCTCGCTTAAGGATTTATATCCACTGCTCGGCTGTGATGTTCTCTGACTCAAGAGTTTATAGCTATCGCTCAGCTATGATGCTCTCTGGCTCAAGAGTTTATAGTCATCGTTTGGTTGTGATCTTTTCTGGCTCAAGGGTTTATATCCGCCGCTTGGCTGTGATGTTCTTTGGTTCATGGGTTTATAGAGGCCTCTTGGCTATGATGATGACGATCGGGCATCAGTGATCGGCGATGAAATCTCGAAGGCGTTGGTCGTCGTGCCTTTGCCTTGAGCTGATGAAAATTTCTATTGTTGTGTGTTGGTGATCGAAAGTAGGAACAGAAGAGTGGCATCCATGGTCTAGGCTCGGCGATCTTCGTCCGCTCGGCCTCCACATGCTGAATTGCCTAGATTTGGGGCTCTGGGTGTTTCTACGTGGTGCCCACTCGGGGCCTCTTGGGCGGTTGGTATGTGTGGGTCGCTTGGCGATCTAGGATCGAGGGCGGCTAGGGAAGCACTTCATTCTTCCAAGCCGTCTGGGTCTCTTCAACGTTGATGTACTCGGTAATCTGCTTGAGCAGATGATCGAAATCTCTCGGAGGTTTCCTGATGAGTGCCCGAAAGAACTCACTATCTACTAGTCCTTGTGAGAAAGAACTCATCAAGATTTCCGGAGTGGTTGATGGCACTTCCATGGCCACCTGATTAAATCTTTTAATATTGGCCCACAATGCTTCATTGGGCCTCTGCTTGACGTGAATAGGTTGACATTTTGTCTTCTAATAACGGCGGCTTCTCATGAAGTGTTGTAGAAATATCATTCAGAAGTCTTTGAATTTACATATGGATCCAATCGACAATCACCTGAACCACCTCTGCACTGATCCAGGGAGTGTGGTGTGGAATACCCGATATTTGACTCTATCGGTAAACTGATAGAGCGTGACTATATTGTCAAACTTAATAAGATGGTCCTCGGTGTTAGTTACCCCCGTGTATTCCCCGATCATCAATAGTCTTTAATGGAGTGGCGGTTGGTCGTCGAGGATTTCCTGGGAGAACTGCCTGTTGATCCACTCGAGAGAATCATTAAGCCGAGGTGCTTTTCCTTTCCATCCCTCATGAGCAAGGGCTTCCTTTGATGAGGAACTTTGTGGTTTCTCCACTCAACCCTGCTCTTCTGATGGCGTATGGAATAATGCACGGTGGTAAGGGATTGGGGCGTTCAGCGCTTCTTTAAAGGTGTCAGTCGGCTTGTTGTTTTGCCTCCGCGTGGCCAGGTTTTCCGCTCGGGCTCTAGGATCAACTTGTTGCCCTGTCATTAATCCCGCGGGGTCGTTCGCCGGGTAGTTGCCCGCCGTTGGCTGCTGCTCGAACATCTTGGGAGCTTGGGCTTATATCAGCAGCTGCAAATCCTCTTGTGTCAGTGTCACGATGGTGATTCATCCGACGTCCTTCATCTTTTCATTTTGGATGCAAGTGAATTTCCCATAGACGACGCCAAATTTGTTTCTGTCCGAAAGCGAAGAAGGCGGAAGTTGGGGACGTGGCTGGAAGTTTGATGCGGCGAAGACTCCATGTGTTCCTATAACATAAAATCGTCAATGCTGGGCTGGGAGGGAGTTCCCCGCGTTTGCTCTCCGACGCTCAAGTCAGTTTCAAGTAATGTAGAGAGTAACAAGAATGCTACAGCAAAAGAACGTGTAGAATGGTGAAGTTGCGCATAGCTTTTCCTGTGGATGGGACCCCCTTTTATAGTGTCACTGTAGTCTCCGTGCATGCATCCCAAAGTGTGCGCACATTTTTCCAAGCATTTTATGAAAACTAGGGGTGAGTAGTCAACCCGCCAAATCGACCAACCCACTTATACCGACCCGAACCGAACAGAAAAAAAAATAATCTGCTGGATATAGGGCCAGATATAGGATCATGATATTGCATTATCTGATCTAGTAGGGTCGGATAGTTTTTTATCCCAATAACCAAACCAACCCGATCCGCAATCACCCCTACTTGTAGCAAC
>JBBMJZ010000081.1:8352543-8365496 GCA_037833815.1 Zingiber zerumbet | reverse complement strand
AAGTGTGTACTTTGACACTTTCGAGATCCGGCGAACCGAGGACTTGCGGGATTGAGAAGGGCTTCGCATCAAGGGTAATATTCCTTCTCCTAGCTAATAGATCTAGTTTAGAACTAGTGTAAGAAACTCGTACTCGTAATGTTTTTCGAAATTTTATCTTTGCACGGATCCGTGGCATGAGAATTTCGGGGTTTCCGCAACGAAAAAAGCGATTTTTACGGTCCGAAAAATTCAACACTATCGACATGAGTTTGGGTGAAAAAAATGAAGTTAATTATTATTTTCTTCATTTTTTTTAAATTCAAAATAATATTTTATTATATTTTTATTCTAAAAATATAATTATTTTAATACTACTCTGATAGTTAATAGTTATATAGTAACTGGTATAATTCATTAAAGTAATTTATTTTTTAATTTAACTTATAAAAATATTATATATAAAAAGATTTTATATATTTTTTTATTAAAATTATTTAAATCATATTGAAATTATTTTAAAATTGTTATAACAACTTATTAAATTAATTTGATTTATTTTAATATATTTTAATAACTATTGCGTATCTTCTAGAATGAGTATTTTTAATAAAAAAAATATTATTTTGATATTTTAAAAAAGGAAAAGTATTTTGACGAAAATACTAGAAGGTTTCCAACGTTGAATTTCAAACTAGATTTGATTTAGACTCTAATTGGACGTCCATCCGCATAATTTCGGTTCGCCATTGATAATTTTGGTTCAATTTTCCGAACCGCCCTCTTTTTCTTGCCCCTCCATTTTCCTACCTGCGACGGCGATAGACCTTCCCTGTGAGCGCCGGCGGCGAGCGGCAGCTGCTTCTCCTTCGCGAGCTCCAGGAGTTCATCGCCACAAGGTCCTAGATGTGAGATCCAGTGTACCCGATCCGTCAATTTTCTTCTCAGATTCTTCCAGCAGTTGGCGACTCCTCCATCTTTCTCCTTCCTACTCTCCTCCAATCGCCGTTTGTTGATGATTAGTTTATTCGGCGTAGATCGAGGCAATTACTGGAAAAACATTGAAAGCGAGCCATGTCTGGCGTCTCTGCGCCGGCGATATCACGGCCATCGACCTTTCACAGGGCCGAGATCTCCCGAACCGGTGAGTTATACCGCTAAATTAAATTTAAAATTTCTGATTATTTTATCTGATCGTTCATTTCAAGTTAGATCTGGGCTTAACATTGGGTCATTCTTAAATATGGAATTTTTTTGTTCTCATGCGTGTTAATTTTCTTCTCATCGTACAGGTAGTTATTCGAAAGAATCGTCTGTTCGCATTGTTGTGCTTGAAAATAGCGACGTGTTTATTGTTGTTAGCTTATCATCACGGGAAGATACCCAAGTAATATATGTTGATCGTACTACTGGCGCGTTGTGTTATGATGGGAAGGTTGGGAAGGATGTTTTTAGATCAGAGGAACAAGCTCTCAGCTATGTCACGGATGGATCAAGGTTGCTATGTAAGAATATTACATATGCTAGAGCAATACTCGGTTATGCGTCACTTGGGAGTTTTGGATTGCTTTTGGTTGCAACCAAGGCTACTGCTACCATTCCAAATCTTCCTGGTGGTGGGTGCATATACACTGTGACTGAAAGTCAGTGGATCAAGGTTCAGCTTCAAAATCCTCAACCACAAGGGAAAGGAGAATACAAAAACATTCAGGATTTAGCAGAACTCGACATTGATGGTAAATACTACTTTTGTGAAACAAGGGATATCACCCGGCCTTTTCCGAGCGGCAAGAGATATCAGGAACCAGATGATGAATTTGTTTGGAATGGTTGGTTCTCAAAGCCGTTCAGAGACATTGGGCTGCCAAAACATTGTGTCATTCTTCTCCAGGTGTGTAAATTTGCATCCTACCCATTAAGGAAGTATCAAGTATGAATAAAAAAATTAATGTTGCTTAGTTAAAATTTCTAAGATGAATGTGGGTGGTTATTAGAAACAATAAAATGAAAAAAACTTGATTTGGTGTTGTTCAAATATATGCTAAAATGGGAAAAAAAATCTTGAGATAGTATGCACCTCTTCAAAGATGGCTAATACATTTTTTAAATAGAAGAATTTTCTAATATATGACATTGGTCATTTTTCTGTTTTTGGTATCAAAAAGTTTACTTTGTTTTAATTTAATAGGAGTTTAGTGGGGTTAGTTGAATTTTCCAATTTGCGATATTTGTTTTGATTTGGTTAGTGTTAGTTCTATAAAAAGTGGTATCATTTCAATATAATAATGATTTTTTTGACTAATAAAAGAAAATCTATTTTCAACTATATATTTAAGATTTTCCTTCCCTGGGACCCTGCATGGCGGAAGCTTCATGCATCGGGCTGTTTTTTTTTATTTTTATATATATTTAAGATTTTCCTCTTTGTTAGGTGTTGCTCACAAGGTGACATTACGATTACCATGATGTGCACTATTGTTGCATTTAGAATAGGTAGTTGCATGTAAACATCAAAAGTTCTGCTTGGTATCCTTGATTGTCTAGCATGTGCAACATTAAGATACTATCTTTTCAATATTTTGCCACAAGGACGACCAAAAGAATCAAACTACCCTTAGGGCTATTGTCTTACCTTTACTGATGTAACCTACAAGCTCACCTACATGTTTCCTATACCTTAAAACATTAAGGGACATTCGAGGAATACATAGTTTTTTTACACAAGTCAATAGCAATCACTAATCATGAAGTGTATCTACCTTTGTCAATTTCCATCTCATGCTTTCTCATACTTCTTGGAAGATCATTCTAAAATTAAAAAGAAATAATTTACTTGTTCAAATCTTATGACTTTACCACTCTTCTTGTGTAGAGTGATAACTGCCATACTAAGTGTTTTAGTGGATTTTTTTCTCATGTCCACAACAATGCTTTAGAATGAAATTATATTGTTGAAATATCTTTGCCCATATAGCCTTTTGACACAACTTCTTCGCAATAGGATAAAACTTAATACATGTAAGATGAACTTGTTGTAGTAAATGATATGGGCAATGTGTCTTAATAATGTCATAAATTAATTCATCACACGTTCACTAATGCTCTCTAATTTTGTTGAGTTTTTTTTTTTTTTTTTGCTAAAGAATGCAATAAAATTGATTTTTCCTTTAGGTGCTATCTTTATATAATAACTACTGAGCCTTTTCCTACTAGGTGTGATCGGTTATATTTAAATAAATTTTATTGTGTTTTATCATTGCTAACCAAGTTTTCTTGGTTTTTCTCTTTCTCGTTTGATGTGCATATTTGTCATAGTTTCATATCGCCTATAAGGAGCATTTATTAGTTGTCGAAATACATGTCCATACCATCTTAAATGCTCGTGAAAGAGTTTTTCCTCAATAAACATAACTCCAATTTTCTCTCTATTATTCTCATTTCTTCTCCTCCGTACATCCACTTTAATGTCCTACCTCTGTAACTCTCATTTGATACTCACGTGCTAAGTTATAACCTAATATTCAGCTCCATATAACATATCAGGTCAAAGTGTCATTTTGTAAAACTTCTCTTTAAATTTAGTGATACTTGTATTTTAACATTCAACTCCATATAGTTGTTTTGTTCAAAACTGCTACATGTTATAGTGGCTAACGACTACAACAGTGTTGGCACATGGTATTTTTGGGATGAAAAATAGAAATCTTAATATTTTTCCAATGTGGGGCACTCTTTTGACAATAACAAAAATAAAGGATGCCCTTTTTTATTGCCTGAATCTTATTGTTGATGTTAACCAATTATTTCCTTTATGATTTTAAAAGAAAGCAAATCTTAGTCAAATGTATTTGGACATCCATTTAACATTCATTAAATATACCTATTTGAAAGCATACTATTGTTCTTTCTACATATGACTTGTTTTATTTTCAGGGATTTGCTGAGTGCAGAAATTTTAGTGGTACAAGTCAACAGATGGGGACGGTAGCCCTTATTGCACGTCGTAGCAGACTTCATCCTGGCACACGTTATTTAGCTAGAGGACTGAATGCTTGTTGTAGCACAGGTGAGATACATTTGTTATCTTAATAGTGACATTGACATAAATCAATCATCATATGGTTCCTTAGCATCTTCTTCTTTAAAGATATTTAACACCTTGAGAATTTACACAGCTAGGGGTGACTCTAGAAATTGTTTGAAGTGCATATATATCGCTTTCAGTATAATCTAAATAAGATATGTTTATTTTGTAAACATTTTTTTATCTATTTTTTCAAGAAAGTTTGAAAAATAAAAAACAAAGAGAGCGTTTGATTTGTATTTTCCACGTTGTTTTCTATTTTCATTTTATGAGAAAATGGAAAATGCGTTTGGTTTGCATTTTCCACGTTCATTTTCTAAGAAAAAGAGAGCATTTTCTAAGAAAACAAAAAATGTGAAATAGTCATTTTCCATAAAATTGGAAAATACAGTTTTCTGAAAATGAAAATGAAAATGCAAACAAACCAAACACTTCCTAAATATTTGTTAATTTTGTGTTGTATTTTCAGGTAGAGCCTATTTAGTGGTTTGTATGACTAAAGACTAGTTTTGAGTTATAACTGACATATGAATTTGATTGGGATTTTCCAGTAGATTTCTTGAGGTTATTCTTAGATAATTGAAGTGTTAGGTCAACTTAGGAGTCAATTATAAACCTTTTGCTTAGAAACAAAGGTTTTGTTTTAGCTCTAGTTTACTAGTGGAAGGACTTAGTTCGTTAAAGTTATTGAGTCGACTATTCCAAATAATGTTTTTTTTGTTGAGCTTAAGTTGAAGGGGAGCCTTGGCGCAACGGTAAAGTTGTTGCCATGTGACCAAAAGGTCACGGGTTCAAATCCTGGAAACAGCCTCTTGCAAAAAGCAGGGTAAGACTGCGTACAATGGATCCTTCCCGGGACCCCACATGGCAGGAGCTTCGTGCACCGGGCTGCCCTTTATGTTGAGCTTGAGTTGATTTGAAAGGTGATTAATCTACTAGAAAGCTATCCATTGAAGGATAATCTTGCTATCATAGTCTTAAGAGTCAGCCAATTGGAAGATTGAGCATTTGACGACTGACAAATTAGTTGTTGGTGGATAAGTTTGCACAGCTTTTTGAGTCAACTGAATATTGGAACATTTAACTGAATAAGTGTTTGTGTGAAATGACAACTAGTCATTAACTAATAATGTTTTCATATTGACATTTTAGTCAATTGATGGCAATTTGAGACAACTGAAGTTGAGTAAAATATAATGGTTCGATCTACCTTGTCTACAAATTTGAGGGTGGATTGCCTATATAAATAGGGGTACAAGGCGATCTTGAAACTGAACAACAATTACTATAAAATTCTCTTTGTCCCCAAGCATTTTCAACGTCTCTAGGAGCTTGAAATGAGTTAGAATTTAGGTCTTGTAAGGTTCTCAATTTTTACTTTATTTTTTATTTTTCTCTTGTAATTATCATATCATTAATAGAGAAAAGGAAAGTGATGTACTTTATCCATAAAGGGTAGCTTGGTGCATAAGGCGCCCGCTAATACGGGTCCCAGGAATGATCTATTATATGCAGTCTTATCCTGCTTTATAAGAGGTGGTTTCCGAGACTTGAATCGGTGACCGCTAGGTCATATAACAAAAACTCTAGGTCACATGACAACAATTTTACTGTTGCGTTAAAGCTTCTCTTTATACTTACATTTTTCATCTAGTATCAAAATATATTATATGTACAAGGCTTTCTTCACCTCGTGACACGAACCACTAGTTTTTTTATTATGTCATGTTTAATTTTTGTTTATATTGTGTTCACATTCATATTTCTATTCTAACAAACAAACATAAGAATTTTGATAATCTATTTTTCTCCCCTTATTGACCATTGACCTCCGCTAGCTAGTGGTGCCCTTTGATCCTACAAAATATACTTTGAATAATATAATCTCAATTTTTGTAACCCCTTTTCATTTGATCATTCAAAGCACTCATGATATTTGGTATACCTCAATTTCTAAAATCATCTTTAGCACAATAATATTATATTATTATCTTTAGATTACTTGGCTTCACATCATTATTCTTATCTAAATCATGATCTAAAGTTATACCTTTTTTTTTTTAAAATTAGTATTAGCATTTCTTTATTCCATTTTATTTATCATAAGCATATTACACTTATGTTTGTCCTAATCTCATGTACTAATTCTATTCCTTTCCTAGGGAAAGGTGCTCCTATATTCTAAGTTGTTATATCGTTCTATAACCATAGACTAGCTTCTTTGTCTATGTTATCTAACAAAAATATGATATCCCTTTCTCATGTTGCATCACATCCTTTGTTGATGTAATGGGACACTCTAGGTAACTCTTTGCATGAGTTTTTTGGGTGGTGAAGGCACTTTGCATCATCTATGGTGATCTTAAAAAATAAGGTTCACAGTCATGTTCAAAGGTCTGGACAATTTTATCATTGGCTGTCTAGGCTTAACAGAAACCCCAACCTTTTTCATGTCTTGGAACCATCATTGACAGTTTTGCCTACTGCTTCATACTTTAACTCGTCTACCATAATGGGCTGTATTGTTTTGAAGTTTTAGACAATTGTTTCAACTTCATTGTTTATCTGTACGAGATTCCTGGTGGTTTATTGTGTTCCTGTCGAGTGCTTCAGATGGAACTCTATATTATACATGGATACTGGTGCTAACCGATATTCTTCTTGTAGGAAATGAAATTGAGTGTGAGCAGCTTGTGTGGGTTCCTCGGCAGGCAGGGCAAAGTGTTACATTTAGCTCCTACCGATGGAGACGAGGCACCATACCCATCTGGTGGGGTGCAGACCTAAAAATTGCTACAGAAGCTGAAATTTATGTTTCTGCTAAGGATCCTTACAGAGGAAGTGTACACTATTACCAGAGACTAAGTCGAAGATATGGTCTTCAAAATTCTGAATTAGATGTTGTCAGACATAAGAAAACCCAGGTTCCTATTGTTTGTATTAACTTACTAAAATGTGGAGTAGGGAAGCCAGAAAACATTTTAGTTCAACATTTCATAGAGTCTGTAGAATATGTAAAATCCACGGGAAAACTCCCTTGTACTAGGATTGAGCTGATTAATTATGATTGGCATACAAATGTAAAATCCAGTGGCGAACAGAGGACAATTGAGGGCCTATGGGAGCACCTCAAGAGATATGCCAAAGGTATTGACTTTTCTGAAGGAAGTTATTTTGTTTCGAAGAAGCAGATCAAAGAGTGTAAAGGACTAGTTGTCTCTAATGATGATTTTGATGGTGGATTCAACCTGACTTCACTACAAAATGGGGTGATACGTTTCAATTGTGCAGACTCATTAGATAGAACAAATGCTGCCAGTTTCTTTGGGGCTCTGCAGATTTTTGTTGAACAATGTGAACGCTTAGGCATATATCTTGATTCTGATGCAATTTATGCTTATTCTTCAATAAACAAGTATGAATATAGTGGACTGAGAAGTCCTTTGCCACCTGGTTGGGAGGAACGTTTTGATTCTGTCACAGGGAAACATTTCTATATTAATCATAACACAAGGACAACTACCTGGGACCATCCTTGCAAGGGCAAACCCTGGAAGAGATTTGACATGTCATTTGAGAGATTCAAGAGTTCAACAATGTTAGCTCCCATAAATCAACTGTCTGATCTATTCCTACTTGCTGGTGACATTCATGCCACATTATATACGGGTTCAAAGGCAATGCATAGTCACATTCTAAATATATTCAATGATGATGGTGGAATGCTTAGTTCATTTTCTGCAGCTCAGAATGTTAAGATTTCTCTACAGAGGCGATACAAAAATGTTATTGTGGACAGTTCTCGTCAAAAGCAGCTGGAGATGTTTCTGGGTCTGAGGCTCTTCAAACACCTTCCTTCAGTAACTATGCCTCCTCTGAAAGTAAGCAATTGTTCTCCATGACAATTATTGTTTTTTATGCTCAACATATTTTTACTTTTGGTACTTTATTTTTTCCTACAATTTGTGTTTTTTTTATAAATTCAGTCATTTTGGTCAGACTCTATTTCATGAATATTTCTCCCTGATGGTAGATTTAAATCCAAGCAGAAGTGTTTTTAAATTTTTAAAGAAAATCTCAAGTATTCTGTGTCTTTGATTCATAAAACAATACTAAAGTTGATCTTCCCAAATTCTGAGGGAAATTATCATCAATTTCAAATTAGTATTTTTCTTATATACACACATAGTAGCATACAACAATGGATGTTAGAGTGATGGCTGTCAAAATTGGCAGATAATGATATATATATATTCTGTATCAATTCATGCCAATATGATACATCTGAAGATTGGTTTTCTCAAAAAGATCGTTGGAAAAATTTAAAATTCTTAAGATTCAAGAAATCACCTAGAAATGATGTAGATTACACTAGAAGATAGTTGGAAAATTTTGAACTCTAGCTAAATTGAGAGTTGGGAAAAGGAACTTGGCGCAACGGTAAAGTTGTTGCCATGTGAAGGTCATGGGTTCAAGTATCCGAAACAGCCTCTTGTAAGTAAGTAAGGTTGCATACAATAGACCCTTCTCCGGGACCCTACATTGGCGGGAGGTTCGTACACTGGGCTGCCCTTTAGCTAACTTGAGAGCTGAAATTGATGAGATTGTTTGAAATTTGGTTGAGTTGCTTGATTTAAAAAATAAGAAGATTTAGCAAACTTTTTCTTGATTCTAAATTAAATCCTAGCAAATACAGATGAGAAGGCAAGAGTCTTCTTTGCTCTTACGAATTCCAGCTTAAATTTCTTAACCTTGCTGCAGCTTGAGATTGTCACGGGATCATTTAATCTTGCTACTACTTGTAAAAACACCACTAGCTAGCTAAACATTTCATTCATATCTCTCAGAGTCAATTGAGTTAAACTGTTGTTGATTAGGAGAGATCATATAGACTTGGTTCTTCTTATGAATTTAACATTTATTGTAATATACATTAATTTTATCAGTTAATATAATACATTTATGTTATTTATTGATTTTATATTAGTGATCTACTATCAATTAATAGTTTTAAAATATGTCTATTTTAAGTAGTAATAATATTAATTTGATAATCATAATGTAATAATACACGTTACTAAAATTGTGTTAATAGATTTTGTATTACTAATGCAACTTTACTTCTATTATGTATTATTAACACAATTTGTTATTTCATATGTACAATTTTCTTTTTGCATTTTTTTCTTAATGATTTCAATTTCACTGATGCTATATTTATCTGATATGACATGACAGAGTCTGATTCTGTACTAACTTTGACAATCATAGTTAAAGTTATTAGTACATGTGTTGGTAGCTTAGTCCCACATAGAATATATATATTTTTTATTATGTTAGTCCTTTATATGGTGTCATAATTCTCTTTGAATAAATGATACAAGGATCCTTTGCTTTTTTTCTAGATTATGAGTTTCTTGTTTTACTTGGGTGGATAAATAGTAGGGGAAAGAAGAGGGAAAACTAACATAAAAATGCATTATCTATTGTAAATGGATGACTGAGCTAGAGGGGGTGAATAACAATCATTCAACCTACAAGTGTGATTCTATCTACTCGATAGGGCACAATACAATTAGCATAGCTAAAATGAAGACATGAATGAATCACACTTACTAATTGGTAACACATGAGATTTAAGTGATTCAGCAACCTTAGGCTCCTATTTGACAACTTATAATGTTAGTGGATAATTTTTAGAAAGCCGCTATCTTTCACATTTTTGGTAGCACTATCTTTCACATTTTTGTTAAGCCACCAGAGATGGAGAAATCTCTTACAAGCTCAAGAGACTACAAGGGATTAGAAAAAAACTTTACGAGAAAGGGAGAAACTTTAATAAGACTTAACCAACCCTATTTTTGCCATTGTTAGCCTAAGAAGTCCACGAAGCTCTCCCCTTTTATAGTCTTTAATCCTCCAACGTCTCTTCCTATGTGATGCCTCCATCTTAGCAACCCTCACAATTTGACCGTTATCACGCAATAATAACTCCTTTCCACTTTCCACGTCAGCCACCAGTTGATTGTTCACTTACTAATAGTACTTTGCCATGAACAAAACTATTCTATTTGTTGGCTCCTCGGACCTAGTTGATCCACCAATTGACTATTTAACCCTAAACCCTAAATTCATTTAGGTTATTAGATTCCCATATCATTAGTTGATTGTTGTCCATCATTGGTTCACTGTTGAGCCTAAGCCCACCTCTAAGGTCGAGTTTACTTATGTTGAGTTTTACCATCGCCCTCTATAGCGCCTAGGCAGCCATGCGCCAAGGCGGCCATGCGCCTAGGTGCGGACTAATCGGTTGAATCGTCTAGGCGCTGCGCAAATAGTACAGGGTTTTCAAGATTTATTTTAATTTGGGCTTTTAAATTTAAAGCCTAATTAAAAAAAAACTGAAATATAACCTTGAGGTTGTGTCCGATGATGATATCGGGTTTGTGTCCGATGAAGAACAAATTGTTGAAAATTATGGAGTACAAGAAGTAGAATAAATTTGTGATATTTTATTAGTTGTGTAATTTTGAACTCATTTTAAATTTGATGATATTGTGTTGGAGTTATAAAATGTGATTTATTATGTAATTTATGTTGATACCGTGGAATCCGCCTAGCGGCGCCTAGTCCCCGCCTAGGTGACTTAGGCGCTAGGTGTTGGTTTAGCGTCCGACTAGCGTCTAGCGAATTTTAGAACATTGCATTTAACACTCATAACTTACTAGAGATTTACCATTGTAGCTTGATTTCACACTCGGCCATCTCTCGTTAGGGCATGCGTCCCTTAGATACACCCGAGCCCACAATTCCTCCATATGCTATCCTTTATGCCTCATGCCTACATAGTTCGCCTCCAATGACGGTTGTTTTTGTTGCCTCGATGCTCTTCGTCCTGTAGTACCTCAGCCTTCTCTAATATCTTGATATCTACAAGCCTCAAACCATCGAGCTACTAAATTGGTCATGCTAATCAATGCTCCAAAGCCTCTCTAACACCACCTCAGTGCTCCTCGTCTTGCAGTCCCTCGGATGTCCCATACCAAACTTTCAGCAATTGGTTTAGTTGAGTGAAAACTTGATTGCTATGTTATATTTCTATATGTGTTCTTGTAATGTGCTAATGTGCATTTTATGCTTGTTTACAACTTGACTGAATGCATATGGTCACCATTATGTGACAGTTTCAAAAAGTGGTCTAGATGGTCTGCTTAAAGGAGGGTAGGTCCAGGAGGGTTCATTACAAAATCAAATTTTTAGCAATCAGTTTAATTGAATAAAATAATGAACCACTAATTTCCAACTTACCAACCTCACTTCATATTCTAATATGACATCGATTTGTCATGTTATATTCGTATTTGTGGTCTTCTAATGTGCATTTTATACTTATATATAGCTTGATTGAATATATACTCTCTCTCTCTATATATATATAACTTCATACATCTTTTCTATTATGTGTTTTCTAGGTTATAATGTGAAAAATATGATGTATTTATGGTTGATTCTTTATTACTTGTGGACTTATTTTGATTAACTTACCTTGATATATATATATATATATATATATGTATGTATATATATATACCATAAATAAAATACACCTCGATGTGCCTAAACACATGCTTATTGTTTAGAAAGTATGCAGTGAGCCAACCACCCCATGTACAATTGCCTTTTATATCTAGTTTTAGCAATATGAACGTTTGAGCTTCTAAGTTGTAAGTCTAGCCATCTTCTCCTTGTGAGTACTCATTTGTATAGTAAGAATACAATAAGGTGAGAGTCATAGCTTGATAAATACATATGAGAATGGTAAAAAAGTTTGTCAACCTTGAAGCATTTTTTTCGTGATCTTCATCTCAAGGTTTACTCTCTTCTCTTGTTCCCACTAGTTAGTATTGTTTTGTGTGCATAATTAGAATGAGATTAGTTTCCAACCTTTACTCTTTTGAGGTTGATGTCATACTTACTATATTTTCATAACACCTTTCTTAGATTAAAAATGATTGAAAGATCAACTCCTCCCAACCCTTCTTTCATGGAACCATTATCTCACCTTGTTACTTCTTGAAGATTATGGCGCTAATATAGAATAGTTTTGCCTTTTTGCCCTTATATCTTATCTCTTAGGTAAATATCAACTCTCTCTAATATCTCTCTTTTTCTCTTGAATTAATATTATATTTTACTTTAGCCTAGCCATGGCAATTTGCTTTTTGCTCTTCTAAGGAATCAAATTATTTTACGATACAATCTTCTTTGGATCTTTTGTTCGTGGAAGAACTTGCTTATTCAATATCAATGTATTTGACAATTTGAAAGCGACCGGAGTTTCTGTTGGAGCATTCTTCATGTTCCGTAAAATTCTAAGGGTTCCTCTGAATGTTCACCATGTGAGGCTTAATAAATTGACTGATCACACTCAATATACATGATTTTTCTACTCTTATAACTATAACTAACTATAACGAAGCTTAGGATTGAAGTATCAAGCGGTACCAGTTTGCCTCTGAGAGTGTATCAATACAAAGAGACAACAATGGAGCCTAGTGGTGGAGGTCGTGGGTAGCGGAGGATAGGGGAAAAGGATTAAGGAGTAGGTGATAGGTGGCCTGTGGTGGGAAGTGTGTTACAACAGGCAATATGGTAGTTATAACAGGTGGTGGCAAGGTGGGTTAGGAGAGGAGAAAGATAGAGAAATTAAGAGAGGAATTAGGATAGGAGGCGAAGAGGAATCTGTTGGTTGCTACTCGGAAAACCTAATGGTTTCACTGTACAAAAATTTTGTACATGATCTGAACCTTTCTTAGCTACCGTGTGTTCTTTTAAATTAAACTTGGATCTCCTGCGGAACTTAACACGTTCGATCCTAAGTTTAACTTAT